>JAODAL010042049.1:0-35239 GCA_025379985.1 Phyllomedusa bahiana
AGGATCAAACCTCTCCGATATGTATTGAGGGGGTTGGAGGAAATATCCTTCCAGGTCCTGATCCAACATCAAAATGCCCCAGTATTTTTTCAGAATATTAATAACTTCAAGATTTCTATCATCAAAGGTTGCAACTATACGTGCTTTATTGTTGTCAACATCTTTCTGGGATTTACCCTGTAGGAGAGTTGTCCTATTTTGTTTTGTGCATACCCAAAGGCTGATTCCAGGACTTAGGGGGTATCCTCGATTGAGGAATCTCTCTCTCAACATGCCTGATTGTCTCCTAAAACCCTCATCTCTGGAGCAATTTCTCTTCACTCTCATAAACTGGCCCCTTAGGTATTCCTCTCCTACAGGGTAAGGATGGTAACTTTCCGGGTTTTAACAGCTATTGGTTGCTGTAGGTTTCCTATACATATCCGTATGAATATTGCCCTTTGAATCCTTGATGATGAGAATATCTAGAGAAGGTAAACATCTCTCTTGTATTTCAAATGTGAAACGCATACCGATATTGTTGTTATTAAGCTGTGCAACAAACTCCTCAAAATGACATCTTGTACCTTCCCAGAGGATGATGATTTTCATCAATGTTACCTCCCCCAAAATAATATCTGGGGGGGCCATTGATCATCTCCCGGTTGGGATACTAGGGTAGCCTCCCACCAGCCCAGGAACAAATTTGCATATGCGGGGGCGCAAGAGCTCCCCATTGCGGTGCCCCTGAGCTGGTGGAAGGTCTTGTTGCAAAAGACAAAATAATTATGTCTTAATACAAAGTCAAGTAGTCTAATGACAAAGGCATTGTGAGCCTGGAATTCAACACTTCTTGAAAGACAAAAAATATCAACTGCCTGAATGCCAATTTATCATGGGGAAAATTACTATATAGGCTTTCAACATCTATGGAGCCCAGGTATACTTCTTTACTGACCGTGATTCCATCTAATCTACGTAGGAGATCCGAAGTGTCTCTTATGTAAGATGGCAGTGTAGTTACGAAGTCCTGTAAAATGCTATCTATGTAGATCCCTACATTTTGCGTAATTGATCCTACACCTGAAACTATGGGTCTGCCCTTAAGTGGGGTACATCCCTTATGGATCTTCGGGATTGAATAGAAAGTCGGTATTTGGGGATTACAGGGCATCATAAATTTAAATTCTGTGTGTGATATGAGGCCCATCTCTAAACCCTCCACAAGTATCTTTTCCAATTCCATAGTAAAAGTAGATGTTGGGTCTGCAGATAACGTATCATAATGCCTTTTGTCCTTAAGAAGATCGCTACACATCTGTTTATACATGTCATGGTTTAGTATGACTATGTTTCCCCCCTTATCGGAGGGTTTGATTATGATAGACTTGTCTCGTTCCAGTGCTGACAGTGCCTCTGATTCCTCCCTACTAAGGTTATTGTGGAATGGAAGTCTCTGTTCACTCAGATCACGTAACTCTTTTGAGACTATTTGCAAAAATAAATCAATTTCGTGTGTATCCATCTGACTAGGGGGCATTCTTCTACTTATTGGTTTCAGTTTAGTTTGTCCCTCTCTGATTTCTTCTTCCTCCATAAGGGACACTAAAGTACGTATACCTTCCAAATCCTGTGCTGTAACACCCAACTGCTGGCATTCTATCCTATCTTTGATTTTAAAAAATTTATGCCACTTAAGCTTACGCACAAAAAGATGTACATCTTTGATCCATGAAAAATCACTATACTTGGTGGTAGGCACAAAGGTAGTTCTCTAATACTTAATTGTCTATCTGTAAGATTTATGATCTGATGCTGATCAGATATCATTGTTTCTGACGATGTCTCAGGCCCGATGCAGGGCCTCTCCAACCCTCTAAAAAAGGGGGAGGTGTATTGGAATTGCCAGAGGATGAGGAGGCATAATAATCCATATGTACTCCCCTTCCTCCTGAATTCTGGCGGGGACCCCATTTTCTAGGTCTAGTCCCTCTTGTCCTTCCCCTAGTCCTTGTAGTTGTTTGTGAATTGGTATCTGAAGATTCTGCGTCAGATGACAATACTTCTCTAGGGGTAATGGGCTTAGATTTCAAAAAACTAAAGGCTCTCCCTTCTTTAAATTCCTGGAGGTCCCTTAGATATTGTTTACGTTTCCGTGCCTTTAATCCTGTCTGATATTTTTCTATGGAATTTTGTAGACTTTGTTCTCTCCTAGTAAAATCTGGATCCCCTCTAAATTTGGATGCCTGTTCTATCAAGTTATTTAAAATAGTGGAGGTACTTTCTAATGTTTTATTTTCCTCCTTTAATAGGATTTTCATAAGTCGTACTGAGCTATCTATGAGTTCTGTTTCCCACTCTGTCAACAAGGATTCTGACTGTGATCTAATGGCAGGTGTTATATAGATTCTAAGTCCACTAGGTATAATGCGTGATTCAATATAATGCTCCAAAGTTTGTGCCTCCCACCAGGACTTGATATTGGATCTATAAACCGTATAAAGTTGTTTAAATATACCTCACAAGTCAGAAGAATCACTTTGATCGACTCCACCCCAGACGTCTTGAGAACACCGCTCTTATGCCTCATTCGCCATTTCTCTTATACCACAGTGCCACTAAAAAGCTGGCCAAAGTACAAGAAACACTGCAAATTCATTATATGAAGCAAAGATGTTAAAGCCAAAATATCACTGCAATAAAATCCCTGTTAAAACATAACCTTTACTTAGATTGTCAAAATAGTATCAAAACACCCCTATAAATTATCACCACATACCAGGATGAATTTGCATACCGTGTACTATCCGTCAGTGAGTAATCCCCTTGATAAAGAGCGCTCCGCTTTAATTGAACAGACCGTATCACTACATGCGTGCATAAAACACCTTTATATCCCAGTTATTCCCAACCGCTCGTTCCCCCATGTAATTTCGGGTTCAACAGTATTCAAAAACTCTTACTGTGGAACAAGATCACACTATATACAACTCATATACTACAACTCCTAAAATACACCATTAAGGTTATAGATAGACTGATACTTAGCTTAGTCCATCTAGTATAAACACATGATCCTGCAGCCCATCTGGTATGTCTTGCACCCAAGATAGTATGGATACAGGGCAGGATTATCCCTGCATCCCCATAAATATCCTAAACAGCCCAGTGAATGTATACAGTGTAAACCCTTCTTCCCTACAAGAAGGTTGTGTATAGTTTTTATGCCCATTCCTAGGTTCCCTAGCATGTGTGCATACTAATTCCAGCCTCGTTTCTTCCGGTTCCAAATGCTGAGCTCGCATGACGGAAACCGAAGGACGAGTACCCGTCACCTCCGGTAAAGCGCAGGACGGTACGAAAACATCCGTCTGTGCTGGAAGGCCGGCCCGCACCACGCGGTGCCCTGGGCGTCCATAGCAAAGCACTGCACTGCGCATGTCAGACGTAAAACCATCTCGCCAAATAATCACCATATTAAAGATCTACTCGTATGGTGCAAATATAACACCTGAACTGTAATAATTGTCCAAGTTGCCAATGGAAATAATGAAAGGAAGCGCTTTCTTAATATCACACATCCTCTCAGATATACCGTAATGTGTATCGGTTCCATGTGACTTCCGTTATGCCTGGAGCAACTAATAAAGAGGCAGACAAATACAGATTAATTGGCTTACTACAGAGGCAAAGTTTTTTTTTTTTTTTGTAAAAAAGGAATACGGGGTAACAAGAAGACATTGTCCTCAGCTGACATATATTACAAGCTGTAAGCAATCAATAATATAATAAAAAAAGTGATATAATGACTGATACATAATTGTCAGACTTGAAGATATATAAAAAAGTCAGTCCCCACTGTGAGAGAGGGAAGCTGAACAACAGCAATGAACACAGACCCGAAATGGAGTCTTATTCAATCAAACAACCAAATTTCAGGTCTCATTGAGGCCCTTTGGTTGAACCGAAACCATACGATAAATCCATGGGCCACATTACATAGGATTCGTCTATCCAATCTCCTCCTCTAGAGATTGTCTCACGACTCCTAAATTCACAAAACGCAGACAGAATTCGCATTCATCCAGATTATGATGTACCCACACATGTCGAGCTACTGGCGAGTCTCTTCTCTCCTATTTCGTATATCACCCAGATGTTTCGCCCACCCTTCCTTTTGAAAATTCTCCTTGGTTTTTTCCAATATCATTAAGTGGGCAGGGGCATGTAACACATATAGACTACATCCATCCGTCCTACATGGCAAAATCACGGATAAAGGAATTGTTTGCCATTTTGAGGCACTTGTGAAGCGTAAGTTAGTTGTATGTGTGAGGACAGGCTACACATCCTGTACCACATTGAACATACCTATCGTCTCACTTTCTAACCAAAGTGCTGAGGAGGTATTGTTGCATAATTACTTATGGATCATCTAACTTTGATGATCTACCTCTCCGATACGTAATTGAGGTGGGTGGAGAACATATCCATCCAGGTCCTGATCCAACATCAAAATCCCCAGTATTTTTTCAGAATATTAAAAACTTCAAGAATTCCTAGCATCAAAGGTTGCAACTATACTTCTTTAATTGTTGTCAACATCTTTACTGGAATTTACCCTGTAAGAGAGTTTTCCTATTTGTTTTTGATGCATACCCAAAAGGCTGATTCCAGGACCTTAGGGGGGTAGTCCACGATTGAGGTAATCTCTCTCTCAACATGGCCTGATTTGTCTCTAAAATCCTCAACTCTGGAGCAATTTCCTCATCACTCTCAGAAACGGCCCTTAGGTATTTCCTCTCCTACAGGGTAATGGAGGTAACTTTCCATGTAAACAAGCTATTGGTTGCTGTAGGTTTTCCTATACCATATCCGAATGAAGATTGCCCTTTGAATCCTTGATGATGAGAAGATCTAGAAAAGTTAAACATCCTCTCTTGTATTTCAAATGTTGAAACGCATACCCGGATATTGTTGTTATTAAAGCTGTGCACACAAACTCCTCTCAAACTGACATCTTGTACCCTTCCCAGAGGAATGATGATGTCATCAATGTACCTCCCCCAAAATAATATCTGGGGGGGCCATTGATCTCTCCCGTTGGGATACTAGGGTAGCCTCCCCAACAGCCCAGGAACAAATTGCATATGCGGGTCGCAAGAGCTCCCCATTGCGGTGCCCCTGCGCTGGTGGAAAGGTCTTGTTTTGCAAAAGACAAAATAATATAACTAAAAACAAAAGTCAAGAAGTCTAATGACAAAGGCAGTGTGGCCTGGAATTCACCACTTCTTGTAGACGAAAAAATATTCAACTGCCTGAATCCAATTTGCATGTGGGATATTACTAATAGGCTTTCAACATCTATGGAGCCCAGGTATACTTCTTTAACTGAACCCGATGATTCCTCTATCTACGTAAGAGATCCGAAGTGTCACTTATTTAAGAAGGCAGTGAGTTACGAAGTCCTGTAAAATGCTAACTATGTAGATCCCTACGTTTTGGCGTAATTGATCCTACACCTGAAACTATGGGTCTGCCCTTAAGTGGGGTACCTCCACTTATGGATCTTCGGGCTCGAATAGACAGTCGGTATTTGGGGATTAACAGGGCATCATAAATTTTAATTCTGTGTGTGATATGATGCCCATCTCTAGACCCTCCACGAAGTATCTTTTCCAATTCTCATAGTAAAAGTAAGATGTTGGGTCTGTCTGCAGATAACGAATCATAATGCCTATTGTCCTTAAGAAGATCGCTACACATCTGTTTATACATGTCAATATTAAGATATGTCGACTATGTTCCCCCCTGTATCGGAGGGTTTGAATTATGATAGAACTTGTCTCCGTTCCAGTCTGACAGTGCCTCTGATATCCTCCCAACTAAAGGTTATTGTGGAATGGAAGCTCTCTCTCTGTTCACTACTCAATCACTAACTCTTTTGAGACTATTTGCCAAAAATATAATCAATATTCGTGTGTACCAATCCACTGACTAGGGGCATTCTTCTACTTAACAGTCTCAGTTTTAGTTTGTCCCTCTCTGATATCTTCTTCCTCCCATAAGGACACAAAAGTACGTATACCTTTCCAAATCCTGGTGCTGTAACACCCAACTGCTGGAATTCTATCCTATCTTGATTTTAAAAAATTTATGCCACTTAAGCTTGGACCACAAAAAATGTCCATCTTTGGAATCCATGAAAAATCACTATACTTGGTGGTAGCAACAAAGTTAAGACCCTTCTGTAGAACTGTAGTTCTCTAATACTAAATTGATCTATCTGTAAGATTTATGCTCTGATGCTGATCAGATATCATTGTTTCTTCTGACGATGTCTCAGGCCCGATGCAGGGCCTCTTCCAAACCCTCTAAAAAAGGGGGAGGTTTATTGGGAAGTGCCTTAGGATGTAGGAGGCATATATAATCCATATGTACTCCCCTTCCTCCTGAATACTGGCGGGGACCCCATATATCTAGGTCTATGTCCCTCTTGTCCTATCCCCTATCCCTTGTATTTGTTTTGTAATTGGTGCTGCAGATTCTGCGTCAGATGACAGTACATCTCTATCAGTAAAGGGATTAGATTTCAAAAAACTAAAGGCTCTCCCTTCTTAAAATTCCAGGAGGTCCCTTAATATTGTTTACGTTCCGTGCCTTTAATCCTTCTGGATATTTTTCTATGGAGAATTTTGTAGACTTTGTTCTGCTCCTATAAAATCTGGATCCCCTCTAAATTTTGGATGCCTTTCTATCAAGTTATTTAAAAAAGTGGATGTAACTATTTCCTAATGTTTATTTTCCTCCTTTAATAGGATTTCATAAGTCGTACTGAGCTACTATGAGTTCTGATTTCCCACATCAGTCAACAAGGATTCTGACTGTGTCTAATGGCAATGTGGTTATATAGATTCTAAGTCCACTAGGTATGATGCGTGATTCAATATAATGCTCCAAAGTTTGTGCCTCCCACCAGGACTTAATATTGGATCTATAAGCCGTATACAGTTGTTTAAATATCCCTCTCAAGTCAGAAGAATCACTTTGATCAGACTCCACCCCACAACTGTCTGAGAACACCGCTCTGCCTCAGTTACGCCATTTCTCTTTATCCACAGGCCACTTAAAAAGCTGGCCATAGTACAACAAAACACTAGCAATTATTAAGAACAAGATTTAAACCAAAATATCACTGCAAATAATAATCCCTGTTAAAAACATAACGTTACTTTAGATTGTGTCTAAAATAGGTATCAAAAACACGCCCCTATATATTAATCACCACATACCTGGATGATGTTGCATAACCCGGTTTTTTACTATCCGTCAGGGAGTAATCGCCTGATAAAGAGCGGCCTACCGCTTTATTGACAGTACCGTATCACTCATGCGTGCATAAACACCTTTATACCCTTTTATCCCATACGCTTTCCCCATTAATTTCTGGAGTCATCAGGGATTCAAAAACTCTTACTGTGGAACAAGATCACCTATAATGACAACCATATACAACAACTCTACTTACACCATTAAGGTTAGATAGATAGACTGATACTTAGCTTGATCCTGCTAGGAAATAAACACATGAAATCCTGGCACCATCGGTATTTTGCGCCCAAGATAGTAGTTGATACAGGGCAGGATTATACCTGCATCCCTTAAATATCCAAAACAGCCCCTGTGATGTATACAGTGTAAAAACTCCTACTTTCCTACAAGTAGGTGGTAGATAGTTTATGCCCATTCCTAGGTTCCCATAGGCATGTGTGCATACTCTAGTCCAGCCTCGTTTCTTCCGGGCGTTCCAAATGCTGAGCTGCCAAAGGCCCGGAAGCGAAGACACCGTCACCTCCGGTAGAGCGCAGACGGAGAAAACAGCGCGACTGTGCTGAAAGGCCGGCCCCGCACCACGCCGGTGCCAGCGTCCATAGCAAAAAGGCCTGCGCATGTCAGGACGTAAAACCATCTGCCCAAATTAATCACCAATATTATAGATTTCTACATAGATATGGTGCAAATATACACCTAACTGTATATATTGTCCAATTGCCAATGGAATAATGATAGGAGCTCTTTCTTAATATCAAGACTTCCTCTATCTATATACCGATTATGTGTAGCGGGTCATGTGACTTCAGTAATGCCGAGCAACTATATAAGTGGCAAGAATAAATACAGTTTAAAGAATTGGGCTACTACAGGGGCAAAAGTAAGACATACGGGGTACAAGAATTCATGTCCTCAGCTGACATATATTACCAAGCTGTAAGCAATCAATAATACAATAAAAAAAGGTGATATACATGCTGATACAAAATTCGTTCAAGCACTTGAAAAATATATAAAACGGCAGTCCACTGTGGGAGAGTGGAACTGAACAAAGCAATGAACACAGACCCGAAAATGGAAGTCATATTCAATAAAACAAACCAAATTGCAAGGTCTCATTGAGGCCCCTTTGGTTGAAACCGAATCCATACGATAAATCCAATTGCCACCTTACATTAGGATGCGTCTATCCCAATCTCCTCCTCTAGGAGATGTCCCTCACGACCTTACTAAAATGCCAACAAAACGCAGAGATTCGCATTCCTCCATATGAAGTTCCCCACACAAGTCCGAGCATACTGGCGTGTCTCTTCCTATTTCGTATATCCCCCAGATGTTCGCCAATACCGGCCCACCCTTCTTTTGAAAAATTCTCCCTTGTTTTTCCAATATAATTAAGTGGGCAGGGGCATGTACACATAAAGACTACTTCCTTCCGTCCTACATTGGCAAAATCACGGATAGAGAATTGATTGCCATTGAGGCACTTGAAAGGCTTAGTTGTTGTATGTGATGTACAGGCTACACATCTCTGTTCCACATTTGAACGATACCTATCGGTACCATCCTTTCTAACCAAGTGCCTTGAGGAGGTATTGGATGGCATAATGACTATGGATCAGTCTATCTTGATGGATCTACCTCTCCGATATGTAAATTTAGGGGGTTGAGAACCAAATCCTTCCATGACCTGATCCGAACATCAAAATGCCCCAGAATTTTTTTTCAGAATATTAATAACTTTAAGATTTCATCATCAAAGTTTGCAACTATACGTTGCTATATTGTTGTCAACACTTTCTGGATTTACCCAGTAGGAGATTGTCCTAATTTTTTTTTGTGCATACCCATAGAGCTGATTCCAGACTTTAGGGGGGGTATCCTCGATTGAGGAATCCTCCTCTCATATTCCTGATTTGTCCTCGCTAAATCCTCATCTCTGGAGCAATTTCTCTTCACTCTCAGAAACTGGCCCTTAGGTTTACCTCTCCTACAGGGTAAAATGATGGACAGTTCCATGTAACAAGCTATTGGTTGCTTAGGTTTCCTATACATATCCGATGAATATTGCCCTTTGAATCCTTGATGATGAGACTATCAAGAGAAGGTAAACATCTCTCTGTATTTCAAATTGGAAACGCATACCGTGATATGTTGTTATAACAGCCTGGTGCAAAAAAACTCCTCAAAATGACATCTTGTACCGTTTCGCCAGAGGATGATGATGTCATCAATGTACCTCCCCCAAAATAAAATCTGGGGGGGCCATTGATCATCTCCCCGGTTGGATACTAAGTAGCCTCCCACCAGCCCAGGAACAAATTTGCATATGCGGGGGCGCAAGAGCTCCCCATTGCGGTGCCCCTGAGCTGTGGTATGAGGTCTTGTTGCCAAAAGACAAAATAATTAATTCCTTAATACAAATAAGTCAAGTATCCTAATGACCAAAGGCATTGTGAGCCTGAATTCAAACACTTCTTGTAGACAAAAAATATTCAACTGCGTGAATGCCAATACTATCATGTGGGATATTACTATAGATGCTTTCAACATCTTTGGAGCCCAGGTATACTTCTTTTACTGACTCTGTGATTCCATCTAAGACTACAGGAGTATCCAAGTGTCACTTATTAAAGATGGCAGTGGTAGTTACAAGTCCTGATAAAAAGTCTATCGTATGTAGATCCTACATTTTGCGTAATTGATGCCTACAGCCTGAAACTAATGGTCTGCCCTTAAGTGGGGTACAACCCTTATGGATCTTCGGATTGACTGTAAAGTCGGTATTTGGGGATTACAGTGCATCATAAATTTAAATTCTGAGTGTGAAAAGGAGGCCCATCTCTAAACCCTCCACAAGTATCCTTTTCCCAAATCCATAGACAAAAGTAGATGTTGGTCAGCAGATAACGAGTATCATAATTCCTTTTGTCCTTAAGAAGATCGCCTACACATCGTTATACATGTCATGATTTAGTATGACTATGTTCCCCCCTTATCGGAGGGTTTGATATGATAGACTTGTCTCGTCCAGTGCATGACAGTGCCACTGATTCCCTCCCTACTAAGGTATTGTGGAATGGAATTCTCTGTTCACTCAGATCACGAACTGCTTTTGAGACAATTTTGCAAAAAAAAATCATTTCGTGTGTATCCATCTGAACTAGGGGGCATTCTCTACTTATTGGTTTCAGTTTATTTGTCCCTCTCTGATTTCTTCTTACCTCCAATAAGGGACACTATAGTACGTATACCTTCCAAATCCTGTGCTGTAACACCCCCACTGCTGCATCTATCCTATCTTTGATTTTAAAAAATTTATGCCACTTAAAGCCCCCCCCCCCCCCTTTAAAACCCGCACAAAAAGAAGTACATCTTGATCCATGAAAAAATCACTATACTTGGTGGTAAGGCACAAAGTAGTTCTCTAATACTTAATTGATCTATTCTGTAAGATTTATAGATCTGATGCAGATCAGCATATCATTGTTCTGACGATGACTCAGGCCCGATGCAGGGGCCTCTCCAACCCTCTAAAAAAGAGGGGAGTTGTGTATTGGAATTGCCTAGAGGATGATGAGGCCATAATAATCCATATGTACTCACTCCCCTTCCTCCTGAAATTCTGGCGGGGACCCCATTTTCTAGTCTAGTCCCATCTTGTCCTTCCCTAGTCCTTGTATGTTGTTTTTGAGAATTGGTGTCTGAAGAATTCTGCGTCAGAATTACAGTACTTCTCTAGGGGTAATGGGCTTAGATTTCCAAAAACTAAAGGCTCCTCCTTCTTTAAATCCTGGAGGTCCCTTAGATATTGTTTACGTTTCCTGTGCCTTAATCCTGTCTGTTATTTTTCTATGGTATTTTGTAGACTTTTTTCACTCCTAGTAAAATCTTTATCCCCTCTAAGTTTGGATGCCCTGTTCTATCAAGTTATCTTAAAATAGTTGAGTTAACATTCAAATGTTTTATTTTCCTCCTTTAATAGGATTTTCATAAGTCGTACTGATCTATCCTATGAAGGTTTACTGTTTTCCCACTTCTGTCAACAAGGATTCTGACTGTGGATCTAATGGCAGGTGATTATATAGATTCTAAAGTCCACTAGTATAATACTGATTCAAGCATAATGCTCCAAAGTTTGTGCCCTCCCACCAGGATTTGATATTGATCTAATAAGGCCGTATATATTGTTTAAATACCCCACTCAAGTCAGAAGAAACACTTTGAACGGACTCACACCCCAACGACTTGAGAACACTCGCTTCTTGCCTCAGATTCGCCATTTCTCTTATAATCCACAGGCCACATAAAAAGCTGGCCAAGTACAAGAAAACACTGTGCAATTATTATATGAACAGAAAGGATTTAAACCAAAATATCACTGCAAATAAAAATCCCTGTTAAAACATAACCTTTACTTAGATGGGGGGGGGGGGGGTGTGGGGTGTCTAAAATAGTATCTAAGAACAACCAATAATTATCAACCAAACATACCTGGATGATGTTGCATACCAGCTTGTACTAACCGTCAGTGAGTAATCGCCACTGATAAGAGCGGCTCCGCTTTATTTGACAGAAACCGTATCACTACATGCTGCCAAAACACCTTTATGATCCCAGTTATCGCCAACGCGATTCCTCCCCTATTGTAATTTTTCTGGTTTCACAGGGGATTCAAAAACTCATTACTGTGGTACAAGGATCATCAACTATATACAACGCATATACTAAACAACTCCTCCAAACAACCAATAAGGTTAGATAGATAGACTGATACTTAGCTTGAGTCCTGCTAGGTATAAACACGATGGAATCCTGCATCCCATGCCATGTTATGTTGCACCCAAAAAGCAGGGATACAGGCAGTATATAACCCTGCATCCCTTAAATAACTAAACGATCCCCTGTATGTATACAGTGTAAACCCCTGCTTTCGCACAAGTAGTGGTAGATAGATATATGCCCATTCCTAGGTTCCCAAGGCATGTGTGCATACAATAGCAGCCTCGATTACTTCGCGTCCCAAATGCTGTAGTACGTGCTCATGACCGGAAGCGAAGACACCGTCACCTCCGGTAAGCGCAGACGGAGAAAACAGCGCGTCTGTGCTGGAAGGCCGGCCCGCACCACGCGGTGCCTGGCGTCCATAGCAAAGCACTGCGCATGGTCCAAGACGTAAAACCCATCTTCACCATATAATCACCATACTTATAGATTCTACAAGAATATGGTGCAAAAATACACCTAACTGTATATATTAGTCCAATTGCCAATGGAATACTAATAGAGCTCTTTCTAATATCAACACATCCTCTCTGATATATACCGATATGTGTAGCGGGTCCATGTGACTTTCAGTTATGCCGGAGGCAACTATATAGTGGCAGACAAATAAAATTAGATTGGCTTACTACGCGGGGGCAAAGTTAAGACATACATCGGGGTACAAGAATTCATTAGTCCTCAGCTGACATATATTACCAAGCTGTAAGCAATCAATGATATAATAAAAAAAGTGATATAATGTCTGATACATAATTTGGTCAGACTTGAAGAATATATATAAGCTGTCCACTGTAGAGTGGGAACTGAACAAAGCAATGAAACCTCAGACCAAAATGGAGTCTTATTCAATAAAAAACCAAATTGCCAAGGTCTCATTGAGCCCTTTGGTTGAACCGAATCCATACGATAATCTTCTCTCATTGGCCTCAATACATTAGGATTCGTCTATTCCCAATCTCCTCCTCAGAGATGGTCTTCACGACTTCTAAAAATCACAAAACGCAGAGATTCGCATTCTCCATTAGAGGTTCCAGGTACACTAATGTCGAGCTACTTGGCGTGTCTCTCTCCTTCTCGCTATTTCGTAAGATCCCCCAGATGTTCGCGGAGCGGCGGCCACCCTTGGCTTTTGAAAATGGTCTCCCTTGTTGTTTTTTATCCCAATATAATTGAAGTGGGGCAGGTGGCATGTTAAACACATCACTCCAGGACTCTACTCAGTTAGCGGACCGCATGGAGGGGGGGGGGGGGGGGGGGGGGGGGGGGGGGGCAGTTGGCAAAAACACACCGGAACCCTCCAATATCCCCAAAGTATTGCTCCAATATTCCGCGTCCAAACTAAATAAGTACAGATATTCCGCTATCCACCCCTCGTCAGCACTATATCGCCCGGTTCAAATGATCCGCACTCCACACTTACTACAACCATAACACCCCTCTAGCTACAATCTTTCTGACAAATATATCCTCCATCCGACAATATTCAACCGTACACTGACAATTATCATTCACATTCATCCTACATCCATCACATTATCCAAATCTCTTGGTTTTATGTCGTTCTACCAATTCCTATCCCTGTCCATGTATTCCAGACATCCACAATGCCCCAGTATATTTTTTTTCAGAATCAAAACTAACTTTTCAAGATATTCTAAACGAACAAAGTTATGCAATACAATAAAACGTAGTCTTTTAAAAATGTTGTCAACCTCTAATCTGTGGAATAACCGCTTTATGAGGAGCTATTGTCCTAATTAGTTTTTTGTGCATACCGCCAGAAAGCTGATATTCGCAGGGACTTTTCTGTTGTGTGAAAACTGGAGAGTTGAGGGGGGGTGGGTTTAGTGGTGGCTCGATATGAGGAATACCTCTCACGTTTGTTCATCATTCGCATATGCAAGTTCTACTCGTCAAATCATCATCTCGAGAGGTGCCATTAACACGATATTCACTTCTCAGGACACTTTCCCATAGAAAGACCTCACGCACCCTTGGACACATTCAGTTAGCCCTTATCCGCTATTACCCAGCAATAGTGAAGCTAGGATTTACCTAAAATACATAACCTAGAGTTAAAAATTAGCCCTTGGGATGAAACCTATAAGAGAATCTCCACAGCACTCAACCTTACCCCTTATTACACACAAATACAAACCCACAAGAGCCCCTCCATTGACCCTCACATTAATAACAACCTTCATAATCCTCCCCTCTCATCTCTATCACCACCATTAACCCCCCGATCCCACAATACCCAACCCGGTTCTTCTTCATTCCAATACAGACCACCCATGACCCCTCTGGCTACTACCCCAGCTCCACCACACATGGGTGCCCAATCCAACACCCTTGATGTGAACCACGTGACTTCCGACGCCCCCCCGCGGCTTCCCCTGGCTACCCCCAATATCAACAATCTTTTTTCATCCTCGATCAACCTCCCCAGGAGTCTTATCCCCAGATCAGGATGCCTGGTGTGTACTATAATAATCCCAAGACACACAACTCATACGCGATACCATGGACCTCCTACGCCTACTATCACCAATCCCCCTCCATATGCTTCCAGTCCAACCCCCCAACAATTAACTCCCCCCCCACAACCCCAATTCCATCCATCCCGCAAAACGCATATTTCACCAACCAACACACTTGGCAAGACCCCCACAACATTCTCCCTCTTACACCTACCAACCATCCCGTAGAGGTTTGGGGGGCGGGCGAACACACACACCCTTCTATCATCCGCAGAGTTCCTCATAAGTAAGATTGGCCGATGTAAGGATTCCGAATGGACCTTACCCACAAGCTAACACGATGACGATACCCACCCATTAAGCACCATATCACCAGGACCCCGATCCCCACATTGTCATTCCCATGCATGACATGATGTTTTACCCTGCCCATATTTCAAATACTGTCAATCCCCGCCCTAACTTACAAAATATTTTCAACCCTTTCCACCACCTCAAACCCAACAGTAATATCACATCTTGCCCCATGCACACCCCCCGTATCACGTTTTCCCCCGTACACAAAACAAAACCCCAACCCACGTACCCTGCTATCATTCCATAATTGTTACATCTAACTCCACCCTAACACCACACATCAAAAATACCAACCTCCTCATCTTCGACCTCCTTCAACATAAACTCAACCCATTACCAGTCAGAACTACAATCCACATAAGAAAACCTACTGCCCCCAAGTCACTTGGTTTCTTTAAAATCAACAGCACTCCAATACCTACCTAAGACCCCCTATCTTTCCATCTAACGCACTTCTGTCTACCCACCCTTACCAGCTCGAAACAATATTCCAAGGGCCTACACATTAACCCGACCTCACCCGTTCTACCCACAGAAATGAGAACTAAAATCGAACAAAAACTCCAAAATCGTATGAGGACACCACTAGACTATGGGTCAAGATACTACACCATAATATTAAATACCGAAAACTAATGTCCCACTACTAGAAATCATACTAGCCCTCCCACCTTTCCCCACAAGAACACACCCCAGATCCACAACCAGATGCATTTCTCCAGCGCCAACCCCCCGCGAGCATTTCAATTCACACCAGCACAAAGAAAATTTAAAAAAATTTATATTCCACTTAAGCATACGCACACAAAGAATGTACATCTATGAACGCATGGATAAAATCCACTATACAAGTGATTTCGGGCCCCAAGATGATCAGCCCACGTAAAATCAGAAGTGTAGCTCTAAAACTTACTAGACATAACTGTAATCTTTATATTATCTTAAGTCTGAACATATATCATTGTATGTCCTGACTGGGGGTTGTTAAGGTCTCAGGGTGGGGCCCAGATGCAGGGCCATTTCGAGGGTGGGTCTCTCGGCTACACACTCCTCTAAACAAAGGCGCGGAGTGTGTATTGGAATTATGCCAGTAGGAATTGAGGAGGCATAATAATCCATATGTACTCCACCCCACTAATCCGCTAGCCTGAATGTCGTGGCGTAGGGACCTCCATTTTCTAGGTCTAGTCCCGTCCGTTTGTCCTTTCCCTCAGTCCCTTGTAGTTGTTTGTGAATTGGTGTCTGAAGATTCTGCGTCAGATGACAGTACTTACTCTAGGGGGGGGATAATGGGCTTAGATTTCAAAAAACTAGGAAGGCTCTCTCTTCTTTAAATTCGCTGGAGGTCCCTAGATATTACATTTCACCGAATTTCCGTTTCCTTTAATCCCTGGTCTGGTAGTATGACTTATTATTCTATACATGGAATTTCTGTAGTACATTTTCACGACCCAACTCCCTTCCGCTAGTTAAACATCTGATGATCGTGCGCCCAGATCTAAATTTGCGATGCCTGGTACTACTCAAGAGGACTCAAGTTAATAAAAATAGTGACGGTATCTTTCTAATGTTTCTATTTTCCCTCCTTTTAATAGGATTTTCATAAGTCGTACTGAGCTGACTATTCTATAGAGTTCTTTTTTCCGCACACTCTGACAACCAAGTGATTGAACTGGCTTACTGTCGAATCTAAAGGCAACCATGTGATATAGCATCAGATTCTTAAAGGCTCACTAGGTAATAATACTGATTTCAATATAATGCTCCGAAAGTTTTCGCCCCACCGATCTCCCCACCAGGATTTGATATTATGGATCCTATAGGCGTATATACGTTGTCTAAATACCCCCTCTCAAGTCAAGATAGAATCACATTGTGATCGGACTCCCGGCCACCCCAATGTCACGTCTGAAGAACAGCCACCTAGACTGCTTCCTTTTCTCCTCCATTCTCAGATCTCCGCCATTGTCTCTTGGTATATCCACAGCCAATCTTATAAAATACAACATGGCCATCAGTACAGAATGGAGACAAAACCACAGCAATTATTAATATGAACAGAAGGATTATACCCCATTACTAAAAAACCCAGTGCAACATAAATATCCCAGAAGAAAACAAAACCTTTAACCGAACGATGACAACCACAAAAATAAACAAGAACCGCCGCAACCCCTCTAAACATAAATGAACACCACCTACCGAGGATGATGTATCAGTCATACCGTGAACTCCACCGTCTCAAGTTTGGAGTGAATCAAGCTCCCTTATACGGCTAGCCGGCATCTTCATAGCTCGAACCGCCTACTAAATTGAACAGAAACCCAGCGGTTGATCACAGTTTCACTACAGGATTCGTGCTATGAAACACCTTTATTATCCCGGAGTAACTGTCCCAACTCGTTTCCCGGTGCCAATGTAATGATATCCCTGTTTGTTCTACAGGTGTATACAAAAACGATCATAAACTGAGTTAACAGAGATTCCCACACACAACCGACTCCACAACAGTGCCCCCCCACCACCATCACCTCCCCCCAATAGTGCCTTACCGCACGTCACGTTGGGTGCCTATCACACAACTCCAGATCTGACCATCAGCGTACACTCCTCCACGTTACCGGTCATCTACACTATCCTCTATCCCAAGCATGACATGAATTCCCCCTTGCGCCTCCCTACTTTCACGCCTTTGACCCTTGGGTTTTTACATTTTTAAAAATCTGTCGTCCGACATCCACCGGACCCGAACTGCACACCGTCCACATCCCCATATCATGACAACCCTATACCCCCCCCCACCAACCACCCCTACTTATTATCACTAAACATCATCCCCAACCAGCGTAACCCCAGCTTCTCAAGGATATCCATCCCCACCCCGGTCCGGCAGCTAAACTAAACCAACCGGGCGTACTCAAATTCTTGGACTGCTGCCTGGACCTGCATCTGAAGACATGACCATGTCCCCGGGGGCTGTGTTTGCGGGTGACTCTTACAGCCGGCAGACGTAGAAAACAGCGCTTTGGTTGCTGGAAGGGGTGCCGCCCGCACCCACGCGGTGCCTGTGCGTCACATAGGCAAAGCACTGCGCAATGGTCAGGACGTAAAAACCAACTCGGGCCCAAATAATCACCCACGGTTCACTCTACTACCAGATAATGGGGCACAACCAAACCCCTCACCGCACATCAATCAATACCCATATCTCCTAGTTACAACATCTCTGGATGCAGGGGGGTTTACAGACCAAACCACCCCTCCCTCACTGGTAAATACCGTTATGTAGTAAGGCGTGGGGGTGGGTGGTGTCATGTGACTTCAGTTATATTCCCGGGTTCTCACCCAATCACAGGCCTCCACCACGCCTAAAAGCAATGCTACCTACCTTTTTCACCTAAACCGGCCAAACTTGAAACCATAATTCATGAGTCCACGGGGTTGGGGGATGCGAGACCAATATTAAACCCCTCTGTAACAGCGCCACAAATCCTACACCATCCCCCCCCTTATCACACCATCTATCACTTCCACCAATTACATGCCAAGCCTCCACACACACGCCTCATGGGAACCCTCATATTCTCTATTTCCCATCCCCCCTCCCATCCCCCGGTCCTCCCTGCCGCTTCCTACTTCGACGAACAACACACCCTCCCCCGCCCCAATCCCTGACACCTAGTTCGGGCCCAAATTAAATCCCCTCCAGCCCAGCCGGCACCCATCTCCAATTTCCACCAACCCACTTTCAAACGAGCACTCCCAAGGTACTACCGTCCACTAGGGAGAAGGGTCCACGGGACGGACTTCTAAAAATCACAAAAACGCATTGAGAATGCGCAATCTCCATTAGTTGATGTTCCCGTATACACAAATGATCTATCTATATTGTGTCTGTCGTGTATCCCCTCTTTTCGCTATGTTCGTATAACCCCAGATGTTCTCGACCACCCACTGGTACTTTTTGATGAAAATTCCTCCCTTGTTTTATTCCAATATAATTAAAGTGGTGCTAGGGGGCATGTACGACATATAGAGCTGACTGCCTTTCCTCCCAACAGTATGGCAAAGAACCCCGTTCTAAATAAGTATATTGGCCAAAATTAGTCCTATTTGAAGGCATTATTATATGTGTGGGGGTAGTAATGTGAGAACCTTGCAAGCACATCGTCTGGATCCACATTTGACAACATTAGCCTATATCGGTCCTCCTTTCCCTAGAACCAAGTGCCTAGCAGCTGGAATGATGGTTAGCCTACGAGACGGAAGTATGTATCATTCCAAAACGAAGAGTGAAGGTCACTACCTCACCGTAATGAAATGTGAGTGGGTTGGTAGTAACAGTATCCTTCCAGGACCTGAACCAACATCAAAAAGCCCCAGTATTTTATTCAGAATATTACTAACTTTAAGATTTTCAATCATCAAAGGGTTGCAACTAAAAATAACGAGTCTTTAATTTTTTTTTGTTTGTCGAACTAACTTTCTGGGATTTACCCTTGCGTAGGAGAGATTGTCCTAATTATGTATTTTGTGCATTAGTACCCAAGTGTAGTGCCAGAATGTCCGGACATTAAATGGGTTAATCCTCTATGAGTTGGGAGGTGAAATCGACGTTCTCGTGTCAACAAGCCAGCAATGTCTCGCGCATAAAATCCTCATGCTCTGGAGCAAATTCTCTTGCACTCTCATAGAAACTGGCCCTAGAGGTATGTCCTCTCAACTTACTGGGTAATGGATGGTAACGTTTTCCAGTTTAACAAGCTATTTGTTGCTTGTAGGATTCCAATAACATAACCTAGAATCCACATCAAACCCAAATCCACCAATCGATCATCTCCACACACATCTCCTTACCCCCACACGACAATTACAAACCCCAATCCCCTCCCACCCTCTCCGAATAAATAACAAGTAACCTAGCTTCCGCATATTCCCCCAAACACCACCAGCCCAGCCCACTGAATAACCTACCCCTATCTCATCATCAGTTCCACCCATATACCTTAGCCACCACCCACATCACATGTGGGTGGCCCAATGAGCCTGCACCCGGATTGTTATAACACTTGTTGACTCTCACCCCCCCTCTCCGGGAATTCACCCCATAAGCAACATAGTGCGTTATTGCGTCAAGCTCACCCCAAAGTTGGCGGTGCCTCCAGAGCTTGTTGTAGCGGTCTAGAATCCAATAGACAAAAACCAACATACAACAACGCCCCCCTACACTAACGAACACGCTTCCCCCTTCAAATATCTGGCCATTTCCAACACCACATACAATACGACAAACAAAAAATACAACAGCCTGACATCCAAAACCAAGTGGGATAATAAACATATCGTCAAACACCTTCAAAGGAGCCCAGGTAAGACCTTCATGTTTACTGACGGCGGGTAGGTACCATCTAATCTACTAGGAGATCCTAAGTTGTCTTAAATAAAGATGGCATTGAAATTACTAAAGGTCCTGTAAAATGCTATCTATGTAGAACCCTACAATTTGCGGTAATTTGATCCTACGACCTGAAACTAAGGGTCCTTGCCCTTAAGGTGGGGTACAATCACCTTATGTATCTTCCGGGAATTGAATAGCGAAGAACGGGTATATGTGGATTACAGGCAACATACAATTATAAAATCATTGTGTGAATACTGAAGGGCCCATCTCTAAAACCCTCTGCACAAGATAATTTTTCCCAATTCCATAGTAAAAGAGATTGTTGGGTCTGCATATAACGTATCATAATGCCTTTGTTGGTCCTTAAAGAATATCGCTAGCACCATCTGAATTATACATGTGTCCATTATATAAGTAAGAGACTAAGTAACCCTCCAGCCCAACACTGAGGGTATTTGCAACAGTCACTCCAAATATGACTACGGTAACGCCTTTGTCATGACCGAGCCTTCAGACATGACCCTGCCCAACAAAGATTAAATATTGCCATTCCTTACAGGCAAAGGGTCCCATGTGAACCCACCCAGTGGAAACACGCTGAAATCTCCCACTAAATCCCCCCACCAACCCAAACTTAGTATTACTAGCCATTCATCCAGCGTTTTTTCCACAACAACACCAACATAGGTGGAGGAAACATAAATCCTAAATTGCCCACGACGAGCAATCAACGAACCAGCCAAAAGATGGCCACTAACGTAAACTACTCCCATCCAAATCCAGAGCAGTAACACCCAATCTGCTTGGCAGAACATGATTACCTATTTTCTTTAGATATAATAACCTCCAAACATGTCCAACAAACTTCTATATCCGCCAAACAGACAGAACCGATACTTGTTGATACCAAGAAAAATCACTACTACTAGGAGTAATGCCCCCCTGTCCTAATCACAACACCAATCACAAGGTCTACCATACTCTCAAATTCAGCTCTTCATCAGTATTCTCGATAACAAAGTTTACAGGACGCCTAAGTTCCACGTAGGCCCTAATGCAGGCCTCCGGGTGTTCCCTCAACCGAACCCTCGTACCCCCCTTTGTTCTTATTAATGAAATTCCAAATTCGCGTCTCTGCCATCTTCTGTCCATCATACCACCTCACAGATCCACCTGCTTGCAGCCTTCCCCAAGCCACCATGAAAACTTGGTCGGTTGAACGCCCATTATCTAGGTCGAGTCCCCCTACTAGTCCATTGGGGGCCCCACTTCCATGATATATATGATTGTGAAATTGGTAGTCCCTGAATATACTGCTCAAGTTACCGAACTAGTCTCTAGGGGGGTGAATGGGGCCTTAGATTTTTCAACAAACTAAATGCTCATCTTCCTTGCTTTAAAAGTATCCTGGAGGACCCTTAGATATAAGTTTTTACGTTTCCTGCCGTGGGCCTTTAATCCTGTCTGATATTTTTCTATGGAATTTTGTAACTTAGTTCCTCTGCCAGTAAAATCGAGGAACCCCACTAAAATTTGGATTCCAGTTTCTAGGAGGGGTAGGTCAAGTTATTTCCCACCACTATTCTTACCAGTTAACACTTGTTTTGCAGAAGAGAGACAAAAAACCGACCAAAACCACGTTCTAAACCACCCTACCTAGCCTTGTGCGGCTGCGACACAATCTAACATAAACCTCTGCGCCACGTATACACCCTGGCCTGCAACATCCATATCTCAAAGATGGTGTGCCTGAGAACACACTCAACACTGGTCCCCCACTTACAAAACCGTTATACCCAGATCAAGCACCCTCCGAATATATCCTGACGGGCCCCCCTGCTTACAAATCACAGATTCACTCACGTCCTTGACACGACTAGATAAAACCCCACTCCCCACACCCTTACCGCCTCCCCACCCAAAAATAACTGCCACCCGATCCACCTGGCCCTACGACAGCGCAGTCAACCCAGGCGGCACTAGAGAGGGTTTTGAGGGCCTACCATTATCGTCAAGGCAAATCACAAAACTCCCACTTAGTTCCGCCAACCCAAAGCAGGCCATAGTACAGGGAATGAAACACAGCAAAAAATATAAAACAAGTCTGAAACATAAACCCCCCCACACACCCATCCACATTCACCACCCATTACAAAAAACTCCCATTAAGCTTACGAATTACCACACCAAGTAACCCTACCCCCTGACATCACACACAAAACGCCCCCCAGACCCATTCAGCATAATCGCAGCCCGATTACCACACTCGACCAAATCTAACCACTCTCCAGCAATACCCCTCTCTTGCAGCCGCAAAAAGCAAAGCCCTCTTACCTAATCACAACATTCAATCCTGAAACCCCAATACACACGGGCCCGATACTCCCAGACGCGAAACCCCCCATTTACTCATTACATTGGTGACAACAGGTGTGAAATTACAAAACTCTAATACTTATGACCCATATCACACACAATCCAACGCCCAATACTCACCCACTCCAACAAACCCCCTAATCGTGGGTAAATGCACTCCTTCACATTCATCCCAACTCAATCTACCATCATCTTTACACTCCCCCTCAGCCACCGCATCGCTCCGCCTCATTACGATTATTCCGCCCGCCATAACGTATCGTGTCACTTGAACCGTTGCCTTCAACAATCCCATCCAACCCAAACAACACCACACCCCGCTTCCGCCAGAATCAGACAACCCGTGTAACCCCCACCCGGACCAGGGACCACCCGTCGATTGAGTCATTCTAAAACATCCCCAATGGTGTTTTATGAGGATGTACCTAAAGCGTGAGATCACCCAGCTTCCAGTTATTATCCACTACCACTTCCCATGCCAGGGGCACTTTGTAAACACCGGTCTATCCAAAGTGTCCCAGAGCTGCTCAAGGACCGAAGGCGTAAGACCAAACCCTGATGTTCAGGCCGGGGGGCTGGTCCTGTAACTCAGACGGCTGGAAACCAGCTCGTCGTGTGCTGGAAGGCGCCCCTGCACCAGGCACGCTGTGGCCATGCGTCCGATGGATCAATCGCGCCTGTCTCAAGGGTATCAGGACTTGTTCCCACCAACATCTTCTTCCCCATACACACCCAATAAAGAGCAACTACCATTTCGTTCACCCACATTTATGCCCCACTCCCCCACCCCCTTAGCATCACAATACCCCAATCCCATTTTCCACAATCACGTTCTCACAAAAAACAACAACACCCGCCCAGACCACACTTGTTCACGTAGCCGATATGTTAGACTCTTGGACATGTACCGTACATTTAATGAAAAGTGAAATTGCGTAGCAACCCACCCCTTGCTCACCCCCCACCACCACCACCCACACACGTATTGCCGTCCCAAAACCTAATAAATAAAGTGGCAAACACCAAGGTTCCAACGAACGCTCCCTACGGACCGTTTATACCCGCTCAATCCAAGACCACTGTTGTCTCTTCCTCAAACAAACCCCCTCAGACCTCAAGACCCATCATACTGTTCCAGCCCTCCCCTTTATCAGTTCACCATCGAATCTCCCTACCAGATTACCTAACCAAACCTCCACACACACCCTCCTGAACCCCATATTTCTTCTATTTCCCCATCCCCCCTCCCCATTCCACTCCTTGCGCCCCACCATAGCCTCTCCATTCTACGAACCAACCCAATCCCAACCCCCCAATCAGCACTTACACCAAGCTTCCCAAATGTGTAATCCCGCGCCATACCCACCTAAACATCCAATGAATGGCCACCAACCAGTAGTATAGAACGGTACTTGCTCCCACATACTCCTCTGCTACCACAAGCTGTAGGAATATGACTCCGGACAGGGACGACATACTATAAATACCCAAAACCCGTCACTCGCTACTAGCAATCCACCATAATGAAAGTATTCCGCGTGTGACCCCGAATTTTCGAGCTAGGGACTTTACTGGCGTGTCTTCTGGTCCAATTTTCGTTATATCCCCCACCAGATGTTCGCGGGCGTCCGCGGACGGCTCCTGGTCTTATTGAAAATTCTCGCCTTGTTTTTTCCAATAATAATTGAAGTGGGCAGGAGGGTCATGAACAGCATATAGATTGACTGGACCAGTCCGTCCCAAGTTGATTGGCTAAAATCTAACGTATAAAGAATTTTTGCCAATTGAGGCACTTGGAAGGTGCTATAACTATTGTTGTAATAGTTGGACTAGGGCTAACACAGACACTGTCCACATTTGGAACATACGCTATTCGGTTCTCGCATTTCTATGGACCAAGTGCCTTGAGGAGTTATTGGTGCAGTAATGACTATGGGATCAGTTCTACTTTTAGAAGGATCTGACACGTCGTCCGATATTTAATTGTGAGGGTGATGGAGTAACATATCCATCTCTCGTGTCTCAACAACAACCCCGTCTTTTCTTCCCCCCTCGTCGCGGCATTCAAATTACCTCCCACCCCAACCCTTACAAGAACTTCTCTTTTCTCACCAACAACGCACTCCATCTCCCACAGTTACCAGACTTCCCCCAAACCTCCTCAAGTCACTATTGAAATCCAGGAGACCCGTACGTCTTGGAACAAACTGAGTCCTCGAAGTTGTGATCCAGACCACACATACAGACCAAGAAAAAGCCTACAACAAGTGCCTACCAAATGGCAAACAATTCATCTTTAATCCGTGATTTTTTGCACAACTGTATTGACGGAAGGAGTAGTCTATATGTGTACATGCCCCTGCCCACTTAATAATATTTGAAAAACTAGAATATTTTTTCAAAAGAAGTGTGGGCGGAACATCTGGGGGATATACGAAATAGTGAAACACGCCGATTACGCACGACAAGTGAGGGAACAACATAATGAGAATGCGAATCTCAGCCGATTTATAGTGATTTTAGAAGTCTGTGATACCATCACCATGAGAGGGATGAGATTTTTGGATAGACGAATCCTATTTAATTGATGCGCCCAATGGATTTAACGTTATGGGATTTGCGTTCCACCAAATGGCCTCAATGAGACCTTGGCAATTTGGTTGTTTTATTTAATAAGACTCCATTTGTGTTGTGTTTAGTCGGTGCTGTGTTTCATTGCTTTGTTCCGATTCCCACTCTCTCACAGTGGAACTGCATTATATATATTCTTCAAGTCTGACCAGATTATGTATCAGCATAAAATCCCCTTTTGTTTATTATATTCCTATTGATTGGCTTACATCTTGGTAATATATGTCATCTGAGGACAATGAATTCCTTTGTACCCCGGGTATGTCTTAACATTGGCCCCTTTATAAGCCCAATCTAAACTGTAATTTGTCTGCCACTAAATAGTTGCTCCGGCATAACATAAGTCACATGACCCGCTACACATAACGGTAAAGTCAGAGAGGATGGTGTTGATATTAAGCAAAGATCTCCTATCATTATTCCATTGGCATTTGACCAATATATACAGGTTAGGTGTAAATTTTCACCATTATCTTTAGAATCTTTATATGGTGATTATTTTGGGCGAGATGGTTTTTTACGTCCTGACATGCGCATTGCTTTTGCTATGTACGTCCAGGGAACCCGTGTTGCGGGCCGGGAGCCTTCCAGCACAGACTCCGATGTTTTCTCCGTCTGCGCTTACCGGAGTAGACGTGTCTCCCGCTTCCCGGTCCATGCGCAGCTCACATTTGGTACGACGTAAAAACCGGCTTGATAGTAATGCACACATCCTATGGTAACCTAGTAATTTGGCATAAACTATCACGCACCTACTTGTAGGAAAAGAAGGTGGTTATACACTGTAATACCATCACATTGGCGGTTTAGGATATTTAAGGATGTCATGTGATAATCCATGCCAGTATCCCTACTACTTGTGTGCCAACATACCAGATGGGCTGCAGGATCATCTTGTTATATCCCTAGCCAGGACTCAAGCTAAAGTATCAGTCTATCTATCAACCTTAATGGTGTAAATTAGGGAGTTTGTAGTATATGCGTTGTATATAGTTTGTATCTTGTTCGCACAGGTAAGAGTTTATGAAATCCCCTGAGAACCCAAAAATTTACATGGTGGAAACTCTTTGGGATAACTTGGATATAAAGGTGTTTTTAATGCACCAAGTAATGTGAATACGTCTGTCAATAAAGCGGAGGCCGCTCTTTATCAGTGCGAATACTCCACTGACGGATATTACACGGTATGCAACATCATCCAGGATATGTGGAGAGTAATAGATAGTGGTGTTTTGATACTATTTTATACGAATCTAAGTAAATGTTATGTTTTTAACAGTGGATTATTATTTGCATTGATATTTTGGTTTTAAATCCTGTTGTTTCGAAGGGATAATAATTGAGCTGTGTTTCTTGTACTATGGCCAGCTTTTTAAGTGGCTCCTGTTGATAAAGAGTGAAATGGCTAAAACTGATGGCAATAGGGCGGTGGTTACTCTATATCCTTTGGGGTGGATTCCGATCAAAGTGATTCCTTCTTGACTTGAGAGTGGTATTTAAACAACTCTATACGGCCTATAGATCCAATATCGAAATCCTGTGGAGGCACAAACTTTGTAGGCATTATATTGATCACTTATTATAGCCAAGTGGACTTAGAATCTATATAACACCTGCCATTAGAACACAGTCAGAATCCTTGTTGACAGAGGTGGGAAACAGAACTCATGAAGATCGTCTCGAGATGTACGACTTAAGGAAAATCGCTATTAAAGGATGAAAAAAAAAACATAGAACTTACCGTGTCCACTATTTTAAATAACTTGATATAATCATGCATCCAAATTTAGAGGGGATCCAGATTGTTACTATGAGAGAACAAAGTCAACAAAATTCAATAGAAAAATATCATACAGGATTAAAGCACGGAAACGTGAAACATTATCTAATGGAGAGCCTCCAGGAATTTTAAAGAAGTGAGACCGTTTAAGTTTTTTGAAATCTAAGCCCAGTATTAGCCCCTAGAGAAGGTACCTGACATCTGACGCAGAATCTTCAGACACCGAATTCACAAACAACGTACAAGGACTATGGGAAGGACAAGAGGGACTAGACCTAGAAAAGGGGGGTCCCCGCCAAATTCAGGGGAAAGGGGGAGTACTTTTGGATTATTATGCCTCCTCTCCTCTGGGCAATTCCCAATACACCTCCCCTTTTTTTAGAGGTTGAGGGGCCCCTGCAACGGGCCCTGAGACATCGCAGAAACAATGATATCTGACAGATCAATCATAAATTTACAATAGACATTAAGTATTAGAGAACAAAACCTTTGTGCCACCCCCAAGTAAGTTTTTTTTCATGGAAAAGATGTACTTTTTTTTGTGCGTAAGCTTAAGTGCATAAATTTTTTAAAATCAAAGATAGGATAGAAGCCACATTTGGGGTGTTACAGCACAGGTTTTGGAAAGGTATAGAATTTAGGCCCTTGGGGGAGGAAAAAAATCAGAGAGGACAAACAAAACTGAAACCAAATAAGTAAAAGAATCCCCCTAGTCAGAGGATACACACGAAATTGATTTTTTTTTGCAAAAAGTCTCAAAGAGTTACGGATCTGAGTAACAGAGACTTCCATTCCAAAAATAACCTTAGTAGGGAGGAATAAAGGGCCTGTCAGCATGGAACAGACAAGTCTTCATAATCAAACCCTCCGTGGGGGGGAAAAACAATTCATACTAAATATGAATGTATAAACAGATGGTAGCGATCTTTTTAAGGCAAAAGGCATTATGATACTTTTCCCAGACCCAACACTCTTTACTAGGGAATTTGAAAAGATACTTGTGGGGGTTTAGAGAGGGCCTCATACCACACGAATTTAAATTTATGATCCCCTGTAACCCCCAAATACCGATTTTCTATTCAACCCGAAGATCCATAAGGGAGTACCCATTTAAAGGGGGCAGACCCATAGTTTCAGTGTAGGATCTTTTACGCAAAAGTAGGGATCTCATAGATAGCATTTTACGGGATTTCAAAAACACCTGCCATTACATAAAACATTTCGGATCTCCTAGTAGATTAAAATGGAATACGGGCATAAAGAAGTATACCTGGGCTCCCAAAATGTTGAAAGCCTTATAGAATATCCCACATGAAAAATTTGGGATTCAGGCAGTTGAAATTTTTTTTTTCTAAAGAAGTTTGATTCCGGTCACAAGCCTTTGTCATTAGAACTTGACTTTTATTAAGACATAATTATTTTGTTTTTGAACAAGACCTTCCCCAGCTCAGGGGGACCGCAATGGGGGGCTCTTGCCCCCCGGGAATGCAAATTTGTTCCTGGGCTGGTGGGAGGCTACCCCAGTATCCCAACCGGGAAGGGGCAAGGCCCCCCCAAAATTATTTTGGGGGGGGTACATTGATTTCATCAAATTTCCCCTGGGAAGGGACAAAGTCATTTTAGGAGTTTTTGCACATTATAACAAAAATATGGATCGTTTACATTTTAAATACAAAGAGATGTTTTACCCTTTCAATACTCACATCAAGGGTTAAAAGGGGAATATTTATAGGATTTGTTTTAGAAACCACAGCAACCAAAAACTTGTTACACTGGGTTACCCCATTACCCCGTAGGAGAAAACCCAAGGGCCAGTTTTTTTTAGAGTGAAAAAGAAATTTCTCCAGAGATAGGGTTTTAGGAGACAAAGGCATTTAAAGAGATTTCAATCAGGATCCCCCCTAAAGTCCGGAATCGCCTTTTATGCCAAAAAAAAAAGGCAACTCTCCTACAGGAAACCCAGAAAGATTTGACAACAAAAACCATTTTTTGAACCTTTGATGATAAAACTAAAGTTATTAATATCTGAAAAAAACTGGGGCATTTGATGTTGGATCAGACCCGGGAAGGGAAATTTTGTTCCCCCCAACCCCCCAAATTACTATGGGGGAGGGGTAACCATCAAAGATAGAGATCCATGTCATTTTTGCCCCCAAACCTCCTCAAGGCATTTGGTTGAAAGGAACCGTATATTTTTCAAATTGGACAGAGAGTGAGCCTGTCCACCATACAACAAACAAAAGCCTTACAATCCCAAAAATGGAAAACAATTTTTTTCCGTGTTTTTTGCCAACTGTAGGACGGAAGGAGTAGTCTATATGTGTACATGCCCCGCCCACTTAATTATATTGGAAAAACAAGGGGAATTTTCAAAAGAAGGGTGGGCGAACATTGGGGAATCGAAATAGGTGGGCACCCCAGAAATCAAATGTGTGGGAACATCATAATGGAGAATCGAATCTCTGCTTTTTTGTGTTTTTTAGAAGTCGTGAACCATCCCTAAGGAAAATTTGGGATAGACGAATCCTATGAAAAGGGGCCCCCAATGGATTTATCTTTGGGATTGGGTTCAAAAAAAGGGGGCCTCAATGAGACCTTGAAATTTTGGTTGTTTATTGAATAAGACCCATTTCGGGTCTGTGTTCATTGCTTTGTTCATTCCCACTTCCACAGTGGACTGTTTTATTTATTCTTCAAGCTTGCCCAAATTTTGTTCGCATTATATAAACTTTTTTTATTATATTCATTGATTGCTTCACTTGGTAATATTGCAGCTGAGGAAAATGAATTTTGTACCCCTAGTCTTAATTTTCCCCCTTAGTAACCCCAAAAAAAAACTTTTTTGTCTGCCACTAATAGTTGCTCCGGCATAACTGAAGTCACATGACCCCTCACATAAGGGATATAAGAGGATTGTTGATATTAAAAAGGCCCACATTATTCCATTGGCAATTGGCAATAAAACAGTTAGTTTATATTCACCATACTTGTGAATCTTTAATTTGGGATTATTTGGGCGAGAGGGTTTTTACGTCCTGACATGCCAGTGCTTTGTAGGACCCCGGCACCGCGTGGGGGCCGGCCTTCCAGCACAGCCCGTTTTCTCCGTCTGCGCTTCCCGGGAGGTACGGTGCTTCGTTTCCCGGGCACCCAGCTTCAGCATTGGAACGCCGAAAAAACAGGGGGGTATAGTATGCACACATGCCTAGGGGAACCTTGGGAAATGGGCATAAACATACCACCACTTGAAGGAAGTGGGGGGTTTACACTGAAAACTCAAGGGGGTTTTGAATTTAAGGGATGCAGGGGGAATCCTCCCTGAAAACCCCACTATCTTGGGTTTCCCAAAATACCAGAGGGCTGCAGGATTTTATGTGTTTAACCAGCGGACCCAAACAAGTACATCTATCTATCAAAACCCAAAAGGGGAAGTAGGGTTATAAGCTTTATAATTTACTTGTTTTCCCCAAAAAAGATTTTTAACCCCTTGAAACCCGAAATTAATGGGGCCCCTTGGGAAAATGATTTTAAAATTTTATCCCGCAGTGGAACTCGCAAAAAAAACGACCCCTCTTTTCAGGCATTTCCCACTGACGGAAGTACACGGTATGCAACATACCATTTTGGGTGAAATAATAGGGTGTTTTTGATACATTTTAGACAATCTAATAAATTTATTTTTTAAAAAAATTATTTTTAAAATTTTTTTAAACCCATAAAATAAGCATTTTCGTCAAAACCGCTTTTTTGGGCCGTGGATAAAGAAAAATGGGGTAGGCAAGGCGTGTTTTTTCAGAGTTTGGGGGATCCCATCAAATATTCCTACTGAGAGGGGATTTAAACAACATAACCCATAGATCAAAAAATCCTGGGGGAGGCACAAACTTTGGACATATATTGAATCACGTATTTACCTAGTGCTTAAATCTTATAACACCTCCATTAGATCACATCAAATCCTTGTTGAAGAGTGGGAAACAAACTCATAGTAGCTCAGCGACTTTGAAAAACCTATTAAAAGGGGGAAAATAAAACATAGAAAGTACCTCCACATTTTTAAAAAAACTTGATAGAACAGGCATCCAAATTTTGAGGGGACCAGATTTTACTAGGGGAGAACAAAGTCACAAAAATTTCCCTAAAAAATACAGCAGGATTTAAAACACAAATAAACAATTCTAAGGGGGCCCCCGGAATTTTAAAGAAGGGAAGCCTTTTTTTTTTGAAATCTAAGCCCATTACCCCCAGAGAAGTACTGTCATCTGACCCGAATCTTCAACACCAAAAAATTTCCAAACAATACAAGGCTAGGGGGGACAAAGGGACTAGACCTGAAAATGGGGTCCCCCCAGAAATTTTAGGAGGAAGGGGGAGTACATAGGATTTTTTGCCTCCTCATCCTTGGCAATTCCCCAAAACACCTCCCCCTTTTTTAGAGGGTTGGAGAGGGCCCCCATCGGGCCCGGGCACGTCAAAAACAATATATTATCAGCTCAGTCAAAAACTTACAGATAGACAATTAAGTTTAAGAACTACCTGGGGCTAAACCCCCCCACCAATAAAGTGATTTTTCATGATCAAAGATGTAATTTTTTTGTGCGTAAGCAAAGTGGCAAAAAATTTTTTAAAATCAAAGATAGGATAAAAATTCCCAGCTTTTGGGTTTTTACAGACAGATTTGGAAGGTATAGTATTTTTAGTGTCCCTTATGGAGGAAAAAAAAATCAGAGAGGGACAAACTAACTAAACCAAATAAGTAAAAACCCCCCCTGTCAGATGGATACACCAAATTGATTTATTTTTGCAAATTTTTCTCAAAAAAGTTTCGGTCGAGTGAAAAAGAGACTTCCCCTTCCCCAATAACCTTAGAGGAGGGAAACAGAGGCACTGCACACTGGAAAGAGACAATCAATCTAAACAAACCCTCCGATAAGGGGGAAACATATCAAACTAAATCATGACATGTTAAACGAGTGTAGGATTTCTTAAGGCAAAAGGCCTTGATACGTTATCTCGACCCAAAAACACTTTTACTATAAAAAGGGAAAAAAAACTTGTGGGGGTTTTAGAGAGGGGCCCTCATTCACACACAGAATTTAAATTATGATCCCGAAAACCCCAAATCCGACTTTCTATTAAATCCCCAAGACCATAAGGGTACCCCCTTAAGGGCGACCCATATTTTTCATGTAATCAATTACGCAAAAATGTGGGATCTAATAGATAGCATTTACGGGGTTTTTGTAACTAAAAATGCCTTTTACATAAGCTTTTTTCGGATCCCTACGTAGATTAAGGAATCACGGTCAAAAAGAAGTATACCTGGCCCCAAGATGTTGAAAGCCTATATGGGTAAACCCCATAAATTGGCATTCAGGCAGTTGAATATTTTTTTGTTAAAAGAAGTTTAATTCCAGGCTCACAATCCCTTTTGCATTAACTACTTGTTTGTTTTAAGAAAAAATTTTTTTGTCTTTTGCAACAAACCTTCCCCCACTCGGGGGCACCCAATGGGAGTTTTTTTGGCCCCCGCATTTTGAAATTTTTGTTCCGGGCTGGTGGGAGGCTCCCCTAGTACCAACCGGGAGAGATCAATGGCCCCCCCAATATTATTTTGGGGGGGTACATTGATGACTCACACCTCGGGGAAGGTAAAGAGTCATTTTGAAAAGTTTTTTTTTGCACAGCTTAAAAACCCAACAATATGGGTATCGTTTCCTTTGAAATAAAGAGGATGTTTACCTTTTCTAGATTTTCTCTCATCAAGGATTCAAAGGGCAATATTCTAGGTATGTTAGGAAACCACGCAACCAAATTTTTGACCAAAAAGTACCCCCAAAACCCCGTTTGGAGAGGAAAACCTAAGCCAGTTTTTTGAAGTGAAAAAATTTGTCCAAGTGGGGATTTTAGGAGACAAACAGCTGTGAAGAGAGATTTCCCAACGAGGATCCCCCCTAAAGTCCTGGAATCGTTTTGGGGTATGCACAAAACAAAATAGGACAACTTCCTACAGGGTAAATCCAAAAGATTTGACAACAATAAAGCATATATTTTTAAACCCTTTGATAAAAAATCTTAAATTTTATTAAAATTCTGAAAAAATTCGGGGTTTTTTTGTGTTGGACAGGACCTGAAGGATATTTTCCCCAAACCCCCTAAAATCATATCGGGGTAGACCCCATCAAAGAAAAACTGATCCAAGTTTAGCCCCAATCCCCCTAAGGCAACGGGGTTAAAAAGGAGACCGATGGGATTTCAAATGTGGCAAAGGGGTTTAGCCGCCCACCATCAACAAACTAAAGTTTTCACAAGTCCTCAAAGGGCAAACAATTCTTTATCCTGTTTTTTCCCAACGAGGACGGAAGGAGTAGTCATAGTGTACATGCCCCTCCCACTTAATTATATTGGAAAAAAAAAGGAGTTTTTCAAAAGAAGGGTGGGCGAACATCTGGGGGGTTTAAAAGAAATGGAGAACACCCAGAGCTCGACATGTGGGAACATCTAATGGAGAATGCGAATCTCTGCGTTTTGTGATTTTAGAAGCGTGAGACCATCCCAAAGGAGGGATTGGGATAGACGTTTGTGGGGGTGGGGGGGTGGTTGGGGAAAAAAAAAGGCCTAATGAGCCTTTAATTTGGTTGTTTTTTTTAAAAAAAGACTCCATTTGGGGGTTTTTTTTTTGTTAGTTTTCCCATCTCCCGTGGATTCTTTTTAAACTTCAATTTACCAATTATTTATCACAATTTTATCACCTTCTTTTTTTTTTATATTATTGATTTTACAGCTTGGAATATATGCAGCTGTGACAATGAATTCTTGTACCCTATGTCTTAAAATTTTGGGGCCCCCTTTTTAAGCCCAATCTAAAAAATGTATTTGGCCACTATAAGTTGTCCGGCATAATGAAAAACATACCCCGCTACACAAACGGTAAATAAAAGGATGTGTTGATATTAAAAAGAGCTCCTTCATTATTCCATTGGCAATTTGGACAAAATTTTACAGTTAGGGGGTTATTTGCACCATTCTTGTAAAAAATCAAAATGTTATTTTTTGGGCAAAGGTTTTACTCCTGCAGCCTGCTTTGCTAGGCGCCAGGCCCCGCTGGTGCGGGCCGGCCTTCCCACAGACGCGCGTTTTCTCCTCGGGGCTTACCGATGTGACGGGCTTCGCTTCCGGCTGCCACTCACATTTGAACGCCGGAAAAAAGAGGCTGGTTAGATGCACACACCCAGGGAACCTAGGAATGGGCATAAACATCACCACCTACTTTAGGGAAATAGGGGTTTACACTGTATAAAATCACAGGGTGTTTAGGGATATTTAAGGGATCAGGGATAACCTGCCCTGTATCCCTACTATCTTGGGTGCCCAAATACCAGTGGGCTCAGGTTCATCGTGTTTTTACCTAGCGGGCTCAACTAAGTATCGTCTATCTATCAACCTTAATGTGTATGTAGGAGTTTTATATAAGCTTTTATATATTGTCTTTTCCACAGTAAGAGTTTTTTTAATCCCCTGATGAACCCAGAAATTTTAATGGGGGGGAAACCGTTTGGATAAAATGGGATATAAAGGGTTTATCACGCAGATGATACGGTCTGCAAAAAAGCGGGCCCTCTTTATCAGGGGATTTTCTCCACTGACGGGGTACACTAGCAACATCATCCAGGTATTTTTGGGTGAAATATATAGGGGGTTTTGATACTTTTTAACAATCTAAGTAAGGTTATTTTTAACAGGGATTTTATTTGCAGTATTTTTGGTTTAAAAAAACTTTGTTCATATAATAATTGCGTGTTTCTTGACTATGGCCAGCTTTTTAAGTGGCCCTGTTGGGTAAAAGGAAATGGCAACTGAGGCAAGAGCGGGTTTTCCCAAAGTTGGGGTGGAGTCCCATCAAAGTGATTCTTTGACTTGAGGGGGTAAATTAAAAAAACTATATACGGCCTAAGATCCAAAAAAATCCTGGTGGGAGGCCAAACTTTTGGGGCATTATTTTGCCCGTATTAACCTAGTGGGTTAGAACTATATAACACCTCCATTAGATCAATCAGAATCCCTTTTTGACAGAGTGGGAAACAGAACCATAGATAGCTCATCGACTTATAAAATCCT
>JAODAL010042050.1:0-35238 GCA_025379985.1 Phyllomedusa bahiana
ACAGCTGAAAAAAAACGTTAATTAAACCCCCGGAGTAAATTGCACCCAAAAGAATTGAGCCCCAAAATACTAGTTTGTAGGGGTTACAAGCGTGTTTTTTTACGTACACTACAAGAGATAAAATTGTAAAATTAAAATTTGTTTGTGAAATTTGGCTACAGGAAAAAGTTATTTTTGGCGGTGAAAAAAGCGGTTTCTTTGGGGTCACCCAGCGAACCAACATTAATTAACCCCTGGATGTAAATTGCGCCCAAAAATGAGCCCCAAAAAACTATAGCTTTGACTTTTTTACAATGCGGTGTTTTTTCCTACACACAAAAGGGTAAAAATTTTAAATTTCTTTGTGGAATTAGGCACAGGAAAAATGTATTATTTTGGCGGGAAAAAGGTTTTTTGGGTCAAACCCCGTGAAAAAAAACGTTAAATTAACCCCCGGATGTAAATTTCGCCCAAAAAATTTTAGCCACCACAAACTAATAGCTTTGTAGCGTGTTCAATGCCCGGGTTTTTTTCGCTACATCAAGAGAAAAAATTGTAATTAAAAATTTGTTGTGTTTTTGGGTTTTTTTTTTTTAGGAAAATGTATATATTTTGGCGGGAAAATGAGGTTTTTGGAGTACCCCCAGCGAAAAAAAACGTAAATTAACCCCGGATGTAAAAATTTCGCCAAAGAAAATTGAGCCCCACAAAATTCTGCTTTTTGGTGTTACATGCCGTGTTTTTTACGCCACCGACAAGAGATAAAAATTTTAAATTTAACCCTTTTTTGTGAATTTTGGGTACAGGGAAAAATGATATATTTTGGGGTGAAAAAAGACCCTTTTTGGGTCACCCCAGCTGAAAAAAGCGTTAATTAACCCCCGGATGTAAATTGCCCAAAAAAATTTAGCCACCACAAATACTAGCTTTTTAGCGTGTTACAATGCCGTGTTTTTTTTTTTCACACAAGAGTAAAATTGTAATTAACCTTTGCTTGTGAATTTGTTTTAGGAAAATTTTTATTATTTTGGAGGTGAAAAATGACGGTTTTTTGGAGTCACCACGCTGAAAAAAAATTGTTAATTAACCCCGGATGTAAATTGCGCCAAAGAAAAGAGCCACCCCAAACTACTAGCTTTGTAGCGTGTTAACAATGCCCGTGTTTTTTAACGCTACACAACAAGAGATAAAATTGTAATTAACCTTTACTTGTGAATTAGGCTACAGGAACAATGTATAAATTTTGGCGTTGAAAATGACGGTTTCTTGGAGTCACCACAGCTGAAAAACAACGCTTAATTAACCCCTGGATGTAAATTGCGCCAAAGAATTGAGCCACCACAAACTTCTAGCTTTGTAGCGTGTTACAATGCCGTATTTTTTACGCTACAGGGACAAGAGATACAAATTGTAATTAACCTTTGCTTGTGGAATTAGGCTACAGGAAAAATGTATATTTTTTGGCGGTGAAAAAGACGGTTTTCTGGAGTCACCACAGCTGAAAAAAAAACGCTTTAATTAACCCTGGATGTAAATTGCGCCAAAAAATTGAGCAGCCAAAAATGAAGTGGTATTTGTATTGTAAAAACGCTGTTTCTTTATATGAATACAACAGGAACGGGCTTAGATCCCCTTGGATATGCAATGTGCTGTGAGCAGATAGGTTTTTAAATGTATATGCAGCTCAGTGGACGCACACTGGATTTCAGATCCAATCCCCAAAAAAAAAATCAAAATAGAACGTTAAGAGAAGCAGTCTCTGAGACAAGCTGAGACACCCACAAAAACGCTGTATAAAAATGAGTTCTTCAGTAAGAGCTATCAGCCGCGCAGCACCTTCCCTGATCAGTACAGTGAGAGGAGTGTGAGGGTCCAGCGTCGCACCCGGACTTATAGTGCGGTGACGTCAAAAGAATCCCGCCGGTCTCTGATTGGCTTATCTCTGCACATGTCATGCAGGCTGTGCCTTCTTCCTCCAGAGTTCTTTGCCCCATGTAACGCCATGTGCTCGCAGCCAATTAATCAATGAAAACACACTTCATTCACGGGAAGTACCCCAAACTTCGACTTCGTTCAGAACCGAAGTTTTCCTGAAATTCTAAACGAATTCCACTTCGTTAGAATCAATTCGCCCATCTCTAATTCTGAGGTTTCATAAGAGCACCTGTGTGGGTTTTGGGGTCAGGCTGCGGGAAAGGACAGAGATAGTAAATGTCCAGTTCACTAAAATAGTGGTTCAAATACTGATTTCTTCCAGCACTTTTTTATTCTGAAGGTCAATAAGGGCATCTTTGTGGGTTATGGGATCAGGCTGCGGGAAAGGACAGGGATAGTCAATGTCCAGTCACTAAAATTGTGGTTCAAATACTTCTTTCTTCCGGCATTTTTTATTCTGACGGTCCATAAGGGCATGTGCGGTTCTGGGGTCATGCCACAGTAAAAGAAACCAATAGTAAAGGTCTTATTGAAAAAAAGCTTATTTCACACGCTTCAAGGCCATCAAAATGAACATCGGTTACTGGGTGGCCACCCTCCTTGATCCACATTCCAAATCAAAAGTTAGCAATTTCCTTCAACCCACTTCATTTGACAGAAGAATGCAGGAATTTGAGACAGGCCTCGTTGACCAACTGGAGACATTTGTTGCGTATTCTTCAGGTTCTAATGTCACAGTGGAAAAACGTCATTAACATGCCAGCAATAGGATGGCAAGTAGCTGTAGCAGCAGCAGGAACATTGACATTTTTTTTTAAAAAAAATAGTCAATTTCTTATTGTGAAATTTTATTCTGTGGGTCCATAAGGGAATTTTTGCTGCTTTTGTGGTCAGGCTACTTTAAAATGGATGCCAGGGGTTCCAGTAGGGCAGTAATCCTGTCAGCGGCCCTAATCAAAAAGGTGCCCGGTGATATGTTAAAGTAGTAATGAATGGGCACCCCATTTGATTTAGCTGCATGTGGCAATGAAACGGTTAATACATGACTGACGGCAGCCCTGGCTCTCACCGCACCCACTCTAGGGCTCTGCCAGCTGAACCTCTGTGTTTGCCGTTGGGATGTTCTTGCTGCCACCACATATGTGACAAGTTGTTGGTCCCTGGTGCAAAAAGTGATAGGGGTCTCCTGCCAGTTACCATGTGCCATTTCCAATACTGGTGTCTTGTTTTGTATCAAAGGGGCCGCGTAGCAGCTGCTACCGCTGTGCCTGCTGTGGCTATGCCGTCCTCATCTTTTCGATTTGCCATTGAATGGAAAGAATTATTTTAGCCTGTGATTTCTTTTCTGTGACTCTTGTAGCCTAATTGTCTTGACTAAGATGTACCACATATCCAGTTTATTGTTGTGGATATTAATTCCAGCTTCACCTCACCTGTTTGGGTGTAAAAATTAACCTGGTGTTCCTCTCCCATAGACTTTAATGGGAATCAGAGAATAATCGCAATGGAGGATCGAAAATAGGCGAGATGATTCCTCAAAATCTAGAATCGACTCAAAGCAGATTATTGGCCGAATCACTCATCACTAGTCAGGAGGTATTTTGGTTCACTCCTCTTTGCAGATCATCTCTAAATCATTAAGATTTTGAGGCTGTCACTTGGCAACTCGGAGCTTCAACTACCTAAATAACGTTTCCATGGGACAAACGTCTGGAGACTGGCTAGGCCACTCCATGACCTTAATGTGCTTCTTTGTGAGCCACTCCTTTGTTGCCTTGGCTGTATGTTTTAGGTCATTGTCTTGCCAGAAGTCCCAGCCACGGCCCATTTTTAATGTCCTGGCGGAGGGAAGGAGGTTGTCACTCAGGATTTTAGGGTACATGGCTCCATCCATTCTCTAATTGATGCAGTGAAGTAGTCATGTGCCCTTATCAGAGAAACACCACCAAAGCATAATGTTTCCACCTCCATGCTTGACAGTGGAGATGGTGTTCTTTGGGTCATAGGCAGCATTTCTTTTCCTCCAAAAATGCCGAATTGAGTTAATACCAAAGAGCTCAATTTTTGTGTCATCTGAGCACAGCACCTTCTCCCAGTAACTCAAAGAATCATCCAGGTGTTCACTTGCAAACTTCAGACGGGCCTGCACATGTGCCTTCTTAAGCAGGTGGACCTTGTGGGCACTGCAGGATTTTAAACCATTATGACATAATGTGTTACCAATGGTTTTCTTGGTGATTGTGGTACCAGCTGTCTTGAGATCATTAACAAGTCCCCCCTGTAGTTTTAGGCTAATCTCTCACCTACCTCATGATCAAGAGTACCCTACAAGGTGAGATTTTGCATGGTGCCCCAGATCGATGTCGATTGAAAGTCATTTTGTGTTTCTTTCATTTTCTTACTATTGCACCAACCGTTGTCTCCTTCTCACCCAGCATCTTACTTATGGTTTTGTAGCCCATTCCAGCTTTGCGCAGGTCTTTGATCTTGTCGCCGACATCCTTAGAAAGCTCTTTGGTCTTGCCCATGTTGTAGAGATTAGAGTCTGACTGATTAATTGAGTCTGTGGACAGGTGTTTTTTTTTTTATAAAGATGACTGTCTAATTGGCCTGTAGGAGCCAGAAGTCTTAATGTTTGGTAGGGGATAAGATATTTATTTCTCTCAGCAAGATGCAAATAAATTTATATAATATATACAATGTGATTTTCTGGATTTTAGGTTCTGGATTTTAGTTTGGATATTCTATCTCTCAATGTTAAAATTAACCTACTAACTAAATTATTGAATGTTCATGTCTTTGTCAGTGGGCAAACTTAAAGAATCAGCAAGAGATCAAATAATTATTTCCTTCACTGTATGTGTCACAATGTATATCATTATTTTTTAATGATACATTTAATACCACTTACATTGACATTTAACCGTCAATCATTCTTGGCAGGACTTTCTTGTTTATTAGTGTGATCAGTAGTGTTGAGCGATTATTATCGACAAAGTTGAAATCGGCAAGGTTTTTATGGTGATCGAAATTTTTAGATCATGCAATAATTAAGGCTAAAATCTGTGCATCATCTATTAAGATCGCGCCATTTTCGGCACTTCCTGTCATTTTGGCGGCCAGCAAATCCGATTACAGAATAGAGCAGGGTGAGATGTGTGTGCGACGTCATGACTGGGATGTGTATGGTTGCGATTGGCTGGAAAAATCACATGACCTCGTTTTATATAGAACAGCATTTCCTGTTCAGCCACAGTGTCTCTCAGCGTCTCATAGGAGTAGGACGTGCCCTCTGCCTGTGGCCAAACAGCTCAGCGAAATTATTCTATTTCTGCACAGAGAAACCTCTACTATTAGCTGTGATCCTTACAATTTAGTTAGATTAGAGATTGGAAGATTTTATGTAGTTAGGTAGAGAATTTTAAAGGAGCATCTACCGCTGTAAAGTCACTGGGGGCGCAGTGGGGGGGGGGGGGGGCCCGCGGGCGAACACAGACAAGCTCTTATAAAGAAATAGATAAAGTTCACCAAGACTTAGTGTAGACAATTGCACTGCAATATCTTTATTATTAACAATTTGCTATTGAAATATTTTCCTGGATATTGGGCAGCCTGAATTATATTAGGATACACATCATTTTCTAGTAACTGCAGGTCTCTGTGTTAGGTGCAAAAACTCCACTTTATTATCAGTAATACATTTCAGATAGGTGTTCATTTTCAATTTTACCCATTCCACCTTTGTTCATATATCCACCTGCACTTAATCTTAAACAGCAATTTTTATAGTCACCACAGGTGAATTGAAAGGTGCAAAAAATACCGTGTATTATACGAAAACATAACAGATACGTGTTTTTGGACTTTGCCGCACTACAGCTTTGTTCATTGTCGCAGCTTGCATGTAAATCTGAAAACAGCAATTTTATAGTCACCAAAAGGGGTGAATTGAAAGGTGCAAAAAAAAACATTTTATTACCCGAAACATTTAAATAGGGTTTTTTTTGATTTTGGGCGCACACAGTTTTGTTCATTGACGCAGCTTGCACGAAAATCTTAAAACAGCCCCCTTTTTTTGTCACCACGGGGTAAAATTAAAAGGGTTTTGAAAAAAAAATACCAGGGAAATTAAACGAAAAACAAAAACAAATACTTTTTTTTTGGACTTTTGGCGCACTCCATTTTTTGTTAAATTGGGAAGGCAACTTGCACTTAAATCTAAAAACAGAAAATTTTAAATAGCCCACCACAGGGAATAAAAAGGGCAAAAAAAAAAAATTTTTTTTTCCGAATACTTTTTTCGAAAACTTTTTTTTTTGACTTTTGGCGAAACAACAGCTTTTTTTCATTAAACGCAGTTTTGAAACAAAAAAATCCTGAAAACAGCAATTTTATATAGTCCCCACAGGTAAATTTGGAAAAGTGCAAAAAAAAAAGTGTAATTATAACGAAAAAAAAAACATAAAAATTTACGTTTTTTTTGGACTTTGGAAACACTAAAAAGTTTGGGGTTCCCTTGCTTCCAGTTTGCAGGAAATCTAAAAACCAGAAAATTTTATATTTCCCCAAACGGGTAAATTTTGAAAGGGGGCAAAAAGGGTACCATTTATTATACAAAAACCCTAACAGAAACGTTTTTTTTGATTTTGCCGCACTACAGCTTTGTTCATTGTCGCAGCTTGCACTAAATCAAAAAACAGAAATTTTTAAAAATTTTCACCAAAGGTTGAATTGAAAGGTGCAAAAAATACATTTTTTTTCCCGAATACTTTTCAGATAGTTTTTTTTTTTGGATTTTGCCGCACTACAGCTTTTTAAATTGACGCAGCTTCCCACGAAAATTTTAAAAACAGAAATTTTTATGGGCCCACCAAAATTGAATTAAAAGGTGAAAAAAAATACCGTTTTAATTATCGAAAACTTAACAGAATTTTGGTTTTTGACTTTGGCGCATACAGTTTTTGTTCATTGACCAGTTTTCCACGAAAAATCTAAAAAACAGCAATTTTTAGTCACCACAGGTGAATTGAAAGGTCAAAAAATAAATGTTATTATAAAAATTTAAAAAAAATTACATATTTTTCGGGGGTTTTTTAAATTTTGGCGCACAACAGCTTTTTGTAAATTTCCCAAAGCTTGCAGGGTAAATCTAAAAAACACAATTTATAGTCACCACAGGTAAAAATTGGGAAAGGGGGAAAAAAAATACCGTGTTTTTAAAAGAAAACATAACAGATACGTGTTTTTTACTTTGGCCCCCTAAAAGCTTTGTTCTTTGGACCCAGCTTGCAGTAAATCGAAAACGAAATTTTTTATAGTCACCACGGGTGAATTAAAGGTGCAAAAAAAACTTTTTTATTACCCGAATACTTTTTCAGATCCCGTGTTTTTTTAAAACTTTTGGGGCCCGAAACCTACAGCTTTGTTTCATTGCCCGCAGCTTGCAAAAAAATCTTAAAAAACACCCCAAATTTTAAAAGCCCACCACGGGTTGAATTGAAAGGTGAAAAAAATTTCCCCGGTTTTTTAAAACCAAAAACATAACAGTTTTACTGTTTTTTTTGGGACTTGGGCCACTACATTTTCGCTCATTGATGCCGTTTTGCACGTAAATCTGAAAAAAGAAATTTTTTATAGTCACCAAAGGAAAAATTGAAAGGGAAAAAAATCTTGTATTATACGAAACTTAACGGGTTACTTTTTTTGGGATTTTTGGCGCACTAAAAGCTTTGTTTCATTGACCAGCTTGCACGAAAACCCAAAAACAGAAAATTTTAAAAGCCCACCCCCCGGTGAATTGAAAGGGCAAAAAAAACCGTGTATTAAAACGAAAACATTAAAAATTACGTGTTTTTTGCATTTTGGGCCCAGTCCAATTTTTTTGATAGAGAACCCCTTCCCTTTTTAAATTTAAATCCAGCAATTTTTTTTTGATTAGGGGGAATTTGAGAATAGCTGTAGTTTGCCATCCTTTAATAAAAAGCCCTTTTCCCCAAAATTTCCCCCAAAACCTTCTCAAATTTTTAAAAATTTTTAAACTTTGGCGAAATCCCAGGGGGTAACCGAGCAAAGAGGGGGGAAAGCACATGGAGGTATAGGACAAAGGTAAGGGTGCTCCTTCCAGTGCGGCGACAACAACGCATCCCCAGCGGACCCACTTTTTGGACCGCAGGCCTTCACCCGGGGGTCAGGGCCCTGTGAATCTAAAGTAACGAACGGGCGTCGCCAATCTTTTCCCTTCATGGTTTAATAATAAAAACCCTGCAATTCAGCGGGTCTTTCCCTCCCTTCTTCCCAGCCCACGGCCAAAAAATTGTCGTCATCAGAAATCATCACATCCCCCAAACTTGCAAGCCCAAAAAGTAAACTCGGGTCCCCAAACCACTTGGAAAAACCATTGCCCTGAAAACCTCTTTAAAGAAAAAATTTGAGGGTTTTGGGGTCAAAGGCATGTTAAAAAAATAAAAGAGGTTTGTTTTTAGCCGCTCTCCCACCCAGTTACGATGCCTTTCAGAGGGGGAGAAGGAACCCGGGTAAACCCGGGAAAAAAAACCCTGGGGGGTGGGAAAAACCCCTTGAAAGCCCTTGCTTGTACCCCGCAGCTTTCCCGGGAATGCAAAAGCCCAGGACCCCAAGTCACCGGTTTTGGGATGATGAAAAAGAGACGACATTGCGGATCCATCGTGGTTTTTTCCCGGGCACCTCTCAACCCGGGGCCTTCTTTGAGAAAAGCCTCCGATTCACCCACGATTAAAATGAGCCTTTGCCGTAAACGCATAAGTAGGGCAAAAATTTTTAAAAATGGTTAACCCCCAAAATCAACATGTCTAGTAAACATGAAACGAATGCATGATTTTGAAATGGAGGGAAAAACAGGGGCCCCAAAAAAGGGCCAAAACCGAGGGCCGGTCCCCCCAACCCAAACTGTCACACCCCTCTGTTCCCCCTCCCCCCCTCCGCCACCACCAAGGCTTCCTCAGTTTCCCAGCTCTCAGAGCCCTTGACCCAGGGATCAGCCTCCGCTTCAGCCTCCACCGTCCCCCCCAAGTACCACAGCACCCCCGGGGCCCCCACCCAACCCCTTCCCCTTTTCCCCGTGTAAAACGACCTGCACGCCGTACAGGGGCCATTTCCTAGCAGCCAGCCTTCTTTCTTCCAGGCTTGGGAGCAGAAAAACATTTTAAAAACCCAAACCATCCCAAAGCCGAAAACCTGAATGTGGGCATGCCGGGGCTTTTTTGCCTTTGGGAAATGTTCCCTTTTCCCCGTCGGGTTTGGACACAGAGGGGTTCCCCCCGTCCGGGGCCTTTGCCGCTCCCCAATACCAGATGCCGGCAGGCATTTCTTTGCCAGAAAACCCGTCCCTGCCCGGGCCGGGCCACGTGTAAACAAAAATTTTTAAAAAGGGGGCCAAATTTGCTGTTTTTGGGTCCCGGGAAAAGTCCAATCGGGACCACCGCCAATGGACTAGTAAGCAGGGCCAAGGCCGCTATATCTCTGTGACAGCTCACAGGGGTGGGGTTTGGCTCTTAGGCTTGGGCACGTTCATAAAACCCGGGATTTGGGGCGGGCTCCTTTTCCCCCAAAGGGCCCTGGTGGCAAACAAAGTCCCCGAGAAACCAAGCCGTTTGGGGAAATTAATCTGTCTTGGGGGACCGTCCCCCCACAGGGCAGGACTATGGGTGGCTCTCCGCAACGAGACCCCCAGCGCTGGGGTGGGTGACAAAAATTGGTGCCAGGCAAGGGGGTATCATAACGGGCCCAAATCCCGCTGGCCGCCCCCTTTAAAATCGTAGGCTGGAGCACAACCCTTGCCTGGGACATTCAAAAAACCTGGCCCCCAGAAATTTTTTAAAGAGCTAAAAACCCCGGGCCGGACTGCCTGCTTAAAGAAAAACTCGAGGGGCTGAGTTCACACTTCCCCCCATTCGGGACCCTGCTTTTCCCGCCCCGGGGCTGTTGATGCCCTCCCCTCGGCCCTCCCCGTCAACCCCTCTCATTGTTGGGCGTGGGAAAAACTGGAAAAATTTCCCCCCTCCACATGCTCCAGCGATTTTTGGCAAAACAGCGCAATGCCCCTTACGAAATACGAAGGGGACACATGGCCCCGAAAAAAGCACGGTGCGGACCTCGGGGGTGGGTTTAGCCCCCGGGGAAATGGAGGGCAGGTGAAAGAGCTCTGCAACCTTTCCTTGCCAGTTTTGGGAAAAACCACCAAAAAGGTCAGTGCGGGCAATGCCCTTTTCCAAACCCCTGAGCATTGTGGTTTATCTTTGTTCTTGGGAAAGATCGTTGGACCCTCTGAAAAAACAGGTCCCGGCCCGCGCCCGGAGGAGGGGACGACCCCAGATGCCCGGGGGATGGAACCTTTTTTCTCCGTCAAATCCCAAGGGCCCGACAGTTTTTACCAAATTTCCAAACGGTCTTCAAATTTGGCAGTGGGTTTGTGGGCCAGAGCTAGTGCAAGGGGGCGCAAAGCCTCAGGGGGGCACACTCAGGCAAGTCAGGGGGTTTGGGTTTAAGCTGTGCCGAGGGAGCGGAGGGGGAGGGGGAAAGGGATTCCTAGACACCCGATGTTTACCGACGTCCCCCGCCCCTTAGGAAAAAAAGGGTTGGGGCGAATTTTAGGCGGAGGGGGAAGATGAGGAAGATTTAGTTTTTAAGGTCCCCCTTTAACCCCCCCGGCTTGGGGAAAATCAAAGGGTCTAACTCTCCAAAATGAGTGCTTGGAATTTTCCCTTTCCTTTCCAAAATGATCCTCCATTAAGGCCCCTCAAAATGAACAACAAATTTTCTGGGGGGGCCACCCCCCCTGGGCCCCGGTACAAAAACCCAAAAAACAGCACTTTCCCTTTCCCCCCACCCAAATAGAAGTAAAATGCAGGAAAAGGGGGACCCTTTCGATTGATCAACCTTTTTGGGGGCATCGTTGAGTCTGCTTTACGTTTCTTTAAATGTCCCGGTTTTGGAAAACAACGCCAGGGGACGTTTACAGGGAGGGGAAGTGCCCAAGTAGGGCCGGGAGCGGCAGCAGCAGCAGGCAAGGTGGAGGCCTAAAAGGGTGACCTCTGGCCCAAACTTTTAAATTTTCCACCTCACCAACGCAAAGGGAATGCAGGGGACACATCAACAAACCCCGAACCCGCTTAAATCATCGTGCACGACATCTCGTCTCAACACCGATGTTTTTGTATGTTTTGGACCCCAATTTGACTTCTGGTAACCAAAAAGGGCGAATGGGCCCAGCTGGCCCCACGCCATAGAATTTTTGGCCCGCCCCGCAGCCAGCTTTTCATATCTGAGCGGACCTTCACACAGCTGGAGGAGGGCATTTTCAGGGCAAAAGCAAACCGGCCTTTTTACAGATAATGTGGAAACGTTTTAAATTTAACAAGATGAAACACATGGATCTCAAAAAAAGTTTTTGGCCCCCCAAATTTTCCGAGGGTCACCAAATTTGTTGCCGGTCTACTTCACATTCCCCTTTTTAAAAAAGAAATGGGCCTCTTGAAAAACTTATTTTTTAAAATGATCAAATTTTTACTGCAATTTTTATTCTCAGTTTCCCCCAGTTTTATTTTTCTGGTTTTTCTGTGAGGAAAACTGTTAAAAAGGGGGGGGGGGGAAAACCCCAAAGGGTTTTATGACAAAACCTTTTTCCATTTTCCCCACTTTAACTTTAAATTTTTCCCCCCAGAAAAAGTCAATAGTTTTGAGGTCATTTTTGCTGTAGATACAGCTATAATTATGGTTTCCCTTGGAAAAAGAAAATGGCTTCAAAATGGGATTTTCCCTCACAATTTTTAAAAGTGGCTGAGAATCAATTTAAAAAATTTTTTGGGGCCAGTAAAAAACTGTGAAAATACAGCAATAAACATTTGGGCCTTTGGGAAAAGAAAAAAGTGGGTTCCCAATTGGCATTTTCCTTTCCCCCCACAAATTTTTTTTAAAAAGGGCTGAAAAAAGTCATTTTTATAATTTTTTGGGGCCCGCTGCTTTGGGAAAAGCAGCAATACTACAGGGCCTATTATAAAAAAAGTTGTTTTAACAGACATTTGTTTTCACAATTGGGCCAAAATGGGGTTTAAAAGGGGCATTTCTTTTAATTTTTGGGGGGCAAATTTTTCTTTTGAAAAGCGCAATACTACAGGCCTATTTCCCAAAAAATGTTTGTTTCTAATAAAAACATTTGTTCTTACCAAATTGTCCCCAAAAGCTCATGGGGGCAAGCTTTGAACTTTTTTTGGGGATTTTGCGTGACATGCAGCTATACTAGGGGTCCCCCATTCCAAAAAAGTTTTTTTCTAAAAACAAATTTTTTTCTTTCCCCAATTGTTCCCAAAAATGGGTCAAGGGGCCCTGCTTTGGAATTTTTGGGGGGATTTTGCCCGTTACCCGCGCTAAAACTACAGGTCCCATTAAAAAAAAAATGTTGTTTTTTAACAGACATTTTGTTTTTTTTTTCAATTGTCCAAAAATGGGTCAAGGGTCAAGCTTTGGGAAATTTTTTGGGGGGAAAATTTTTTTGTGACATGCAGCAAAACTAGAGGGCCCTAATTTAAAAAAAAAAAAAGTTTTTTTTATAACAAAAACATTTTTGTTCTTCAAAATTGGTCCAAAAATTGGGTCAAAGGGTCAAATTTTTAATTTTTTTGGGGCATTTTTTCTTTAAAGGGAACCTTTAGGGTAAAAAATACAGGTCCTATTCAAAAAATGGGTTTTTCTAACAGACATTTGTTTTTTCCAATTATCAAGAGTGGCTCAAGGTTTATGGGGCTTTTCCAGGAAAAAAGGAAAAAAGGTTTGGACACGTTAATGGGCACATAATTTCAAAAAAGACCTTTTTTTTTTGCAAGATCTTTAACATAGCTAAACAACCCCGTATTGAACAACCCCTTTAATACAAAGAAAAAAAGAGAAACCAAAAAAAACCAATTTGGGGGGTTCCCCTCCTAAATTTTTAAAAAAGTGTTTTCTTTGAATTAAAGTACTTAAAAAAATGCATTGGGACAAAATAGCGGGTTTAAAAAAAATTTCCCCCGAATTTTTACAAAAAGGAAAAGGGAAAAGGGAAAACTTGACCAGATGTTAGGGGTTTTTTCAGAAAACATGGAGTATGGAAAACAGGACAAGAAAAAAAGTAAAAGAACCAATTTTCCTCCAGCACGTTTAGTAAAAAGAAAAAAAAATGCCAAGGGTAAAGGGGAAACCCGGGGGTAAACCCCGGCGTTAACCACCATTAAAATTTCCAAGTTTTTAAACTCAATTTTTCCCCCCCCATACGGAGGGACAAGCGCTACCCCGGTATTTGACCCTTTTACTGAGGAAGGCTTGGGGGTTCTACACTTCCGCCCTTTCCCCACTCTGCTTCAGCACAAAAAAAGTTTTCGGTGGGTGCGTCAAAGGGGAAATTTTTAAAACCCGCGTGGGTTTAAAAAATGACGGACCCACCTGGGCTCCACCCCACCCACTGGAAAATCCGGCCCCGGGGCATGCGTGGGCCCCGGGCCGGTTTTAGTCAAAAGTCCCAGTTCAACTAAAAAGGTGGGTTGAAAAGACCCTTTTTTTTGGCACTTTTTTAAAAGTGGGGGGCGCAGGTTTTGGGGGCCCTGCGTGGCCCAGGACAGGGAAAATTCAAGTCCAGTTTTTAAAATAAGATGATTTGTTCAAATCATTCTGGGGTTTTTTCCCCTTTTCAATTTTTTGGGTGATGCGGTTTAAAAGGGGCAAGGGGGTGGGGTACAAGACAGGGAAAGGGGAAATGGTCTGTGACTTTTTTTTTTTTGTGACCTTTTTTTAACCTAAAATTTTGTTGCCTAAAATGTAGCCCCGTATCCATTTAACTGTTTGGATGTTTTAAAATTTTAGCTTTCTCTACCTTTTTTAAATTTTGGGGTAATAATGAAGGAGTTGTTGCCTCCCATAGACTTTAAGGTCAACGCTCATAATTTGAAAAGCTCACTATCCAAAAAACCTTAAACGATAGAGGCCGACCCATCGACTATCGATACCCCAATTTGATAGCCAACCCCAATTTGCTCAACACTAAATGGCCCAAATATCGACTATTTGCCCGATGTCGATAAACCAACCAAAAACCCCTCAAAAAAATATGATCAGTTATGTAAATGTTTGACGGGCCCGACAAAAGTTCCAATTAAAAAAGAACAAGGGAAAAAACCTTACTTGTAAAATACTTATTTAAATTTTTTTGCTTCATTTTATTTTATATTCTCTGTGCAAAAAAAACCTATAACGTTGGTGCTTGTTTTTTTGTGAATCACTCTAGTTATTAGCTAATACTACACTCCGTGTTATTTAACACTTCAGTGCTAACTCATTTTTCCCTACTGTCTCTGTTATATTAATTGGGGTAGTGTGTCAACACAATTGAGTGGCATACAGAGCAATCTTCCGAGTATTGGGGAACCGGCAATTTGCATATAGGGGAGTTGTGACCCCAGACTGCACAACAGTAAAAGGTGAGCATATTACTGCAAACATATTGCTCCCTTTTCTTTTAATATTTTAACTTTGCTGGAACGTGGTTTTTGCCGCAGATTTGTGCTAAAAACTGCATTCGGTGTTCGGAATTGCCATCAGCATGTACTGGAATCCCTCGGCAATCTGGCGGGATATGTTTTAAAATGTGCCAGAATTCAGTGGATTTGAAAATCGATCGGAAAAAAAAAAAATTGGTGCGGTGTAGACTACAGCACATATTTTTTATTGCTGTCCATTGGGCACAGGTCATAGCTGGATTTTCGGCAGATTCTAAATACTCAATCCGCCGAAAACTCAAGCAAAAACCTGTGTTGTGTAGACAGAGCCTTACAGGCTGATAATGACAATTGTCAGTTTATTTTGGAACACTGATGACATCTAGTGGTTGTCTCTGATATCTATACATATGTTTAAGATATCCAACTCATCGATTTTAACAGCTCCGAGGGGAGAAAACACAGAGTGTACAGGCAGCCAATCACAGCGCAGGGGGCGGAGCCGGGGCAATTCCTGTCTGGGGGCATATCCCAACAGGCTGAATTAAAGGTCAGCCAGCTAATTACAGTACAGGGGGCGTGCCTAGGGGGCAGGATCCGGCCAGGGGGCATGTCCCGATCAGCAGCAGCAGAAACAGAATACGAATTTACAAAAAACTCATATCTGCTAAACCAAGTAACTGAGGTAATGCAAACCAATTACAAAAGTGCTTATTTTTACTGTCCCCATAATCTGAGACATGATCTTTGTAGCGATAAAACCCCTTTAACACTTCAGTACTATCTAATTTTTCCTACCATCTCTGTTATATACAGGGAGGGGGTAGTGTGTCAACACAATTGAGCAGCAGACTGAGGAATCTTCCAAGTATTGGGGAACCAGCAATTTCTACATATGGGAGTTGTGACCCCAGACTGCACAACAGTGAAAGGTGAGCATATTACTGCAAACATATTGCTTCCCTTTTTTTATATTTTACACAAGGAAGCACTTTTTGTCTCTTTTATCTGCCCATATAAATAGAAATAGATCACTATATCCACCTTTGATCTATTTAAACTCATTTATTATTCCACCCCAAAAGCCATCTTTTCTCTAAACTAAATAAAAGTAATTTGCTATTCTTACTGGGTACTGTAATCCACCAAGTACTTTTATTATTTTTGTTGCCTGTCTGTGAACCTGTTCAAACTGTACAATGCCTTTCCTGTGCACTGGTAGCCAAAACTGTACACAATATTCCATGTATTGTCAGTACAATGGGAGAATAATACACTCCATGATCCTATTTGCCTTGGCAGCTGCCGCCTGACACTAGCCTGTTACAATTAGGTTTACAGTCCACTAAGATTCCCAAGTCCTTTTCCATGTCACTTTTACCCAGAATTTTTCTGTTTAACAAGTAGTCATGGAAAAGATTTTTCATTCCCATGTGCATAACCTTGCATTTATTCATGTTAAAACTCATCTGCCACTTGTCTGCCCAGGCCTCCAACTTATCCAGATCTGCTGTGCAGTCCTTCTTTAAGGTCACTAATGAATATATTGTATTAAAGAGAATAGGGCCCAATGCTGACCCTTTTGGTACCCTACTAGTAACAGGGATCCAGTCTAAATATTTACCATTAATCACCACCCTTTGTTTTCTATCACAGATCCAGTTACTTACCCACTTGCAAATGTTTTCCCCAGTCCAAGCATTCTCATTTTACTTATCAACCTTTTATGTGGCAGAGTATCAACTGCTTTTGAAAAATCAAGATATATGACATTCATGGCCTAAACTCCAATCCATTCTAGAGTTTAGTTTGAGATGACTGATCCTGCATAAGCCCATGCTGGAACGAAGTTAGACATTTATTTTCAGGTAGATACTCCATAATAGCATCTTTTTGAAAACCTTCAAGCAATTTACCTACAACAGAGTATTAACGCACAAGCCTATAGTTTTCAGGCTCATTTTTTTTACCCATTTTTTTTATTTTGGCACCACATTTGCTATGCGCCAATCTCTTGGAACATACCCTGTTACAGTCCATAAATATTAAAAACAGGGACCTACCACATTACTTAATTCCCTTAGGACCGGGGAGTACATACCATCAGGATCTGGTGATTTCTTTGTTTTAAGGTGGAGCTGCACTTCTTTCTGGGATAGACAAGAAACATTTAAGGTGGAGTTTAACCTCATCCCTCATCATTACTTCATCATTTTCTTCAGTAAATACGGTCGAAAAATAGTTTGATAGTTTTGCTCACTCCTCATCACTAGAGATGAGCGAATTTCTCAAAAATTTGATTCGCCCGATTCGCCGAATTTTTCGCAAAAAGAAACGTTTCGACACTAATTTATTCACGGCGAATCATGTTAAAAAACAGCTATTTTCTGGCTGCAGAGAGCTGTTGTAGAACATTGTGCCATGCTCAAATATGCATAGGGAGCATGGTTTGGTATTAAAACAATGCTGTGTTTTAGTATTACACGCAGATGACAGTCGCCGCTCTTAGAATGGCTTCACACTTCACTTATCTGGGCAGTTACGGGGGCAAAACTGACCAAATAAATGAAATGGGAATGCAGCCTGATAAGTTAATGTCAGCGCCAGCTAGAGAGAACCGAGCTGAAGGCCAAGATCCCACTATAGCATCTAAGAGCGCACTCCTTTTAGACCATCATCAGATGATACCACAGAACCCATTCTGATAAATGTTGATACATGTAGAGCCCCTCTCCCCTACCGAAAGAGTGAACAGGATGTCAGCAGTAATTTTGCGTTGACCTCACTGATAATTTTGTCCTTCCTTTGATCCGTCATTGTCCGCTTTCAATTGGTCAATAATCCATCAGTATTGCTAAAACCAAAAAGAAACAGGAGTTGATCCAAAACAGAGATGACAAGTAATTGGAATATTTGCATGTCTTCTGTGTTTTGTATCCACTCCTGTTTTAGGATACCTAATCATCAGACAATCCTGATGCAAAGAAAGGACCATGTCATACTGGCCTTACGACTTCTCCAAAGACACAATCGGTTGTGTTTGTCCTTTTCATTCCTTCTGACAGATTTAAAGAAGGGGAAAACCAAACATAGTGGCAACATCATAGAGTGGTGGAGGGTAAAAACAGCATTAGGAAACCACAGGGTGGTCGTCTGAGAGACTGATCAGCTGGCAGCAGCATGAGTAGGCCACAAAGTGGCACAATGACAAAGTGAGAAGGTGGCAGCATCATGAGTGGTCCACAGAGTGGCAAGTAACATATTATGGAGGTGGCAGCAACATGCGTAGGCCACAGAGTGAAACAATGACACAGTGAGGAGGTGGCAGCAGCATGAGTAGGCCACAAAGTGGCACAATGACAAAGTGAGAAGGTGGCAGCATCATGAGTAGTCCACAGTGTGGCAAATGACAGATTGTGGAGGTGGCAGCAACATGAGTAGGCCATAGAGTGGCACAATGAAAGATTGTGGAGGTGACAGCAATATGAGTAGGCCACAGAGTGGCACAATGACACAGTGTGCAGGTGGCGGCAGCAACAGCAGCAGCATCAGGCCGGAGAATGGCACAATGACAGATTGAGGAGGTGGCAGCATCATTAGTAGGCCACGGATTTTCAAAATGACACAGTGTGGAGTTGGCAGCAGCAACAGCAGCAGATGCATGAGGTCGGAGAGTGGCATAATGACAAATTGAGGAGGTGGCAGCATCATGAGTAGGTCACAGATTGGCACAATTACACAGTGTAGAAGTGGCAGCAGCAACAGCAGCAGCATCATGCTGGAGAGTTCCAGAATGACAGATTGAGGAGGTGGCGGCAGCATCAGAAGTCCACATAATGGCCTAGTGAAGAGTGGGGAGGTGGACGGCAATGATTATATACTCATCATGCAATGCACCTTTATTAATGAACACACAGGTTATACCTTCGCTGCATGTCCCCACCTGCTATTCAATATGCCTCCTTTTATTAGTTGCAAATGGTATATATATACAACGGTATGTTCCGTAATAAAAATATACATTTTTAATCAATTCTTACATAAAAATTTGAATGTCAAGTTTTAAACAGATTCCACACTTCACTTTCTATATATTGTTTTTCATTTATATTCACCTGGGGGTTTTCATTGAAGTATCTCCTTTACTTTGCGTAATCGCATGAGAGATTCCGTCCGGAGTGGGACTTGTTGATCCAGCGTCTGTGCTGTGTGACCCTTTCCTCAACACCTCACCTCTCAAACAGCGCTACGTATCGCGACGTTTCGAGAGCTACACGCCCTCTTTGTCAAGCATAGAGGTAACCATAGGATCATACTTATATTGATTCCTGTGTGTTCAATTACATTCATTATCTTAAAAACAATAATAATAAAAAACAAGCGGTATGATCAGTATGACGGCCATATAACATATTTATTTTTATTCATTATATGCCGTATCCTATTGTAGCATACTTTTGGTTACTTCACATAGCAGCTGATTTGTTCAGAACTAGAATTCAGGTATAGACGTTCAATTGAAACTCTTCATTTAGGCCATTAGGTGTCAGTGTTTGCTTTTTTGTGGATCCAAAATACTTCTCTTTGTAACAAATTTATTTTTTTAAAATATGTGTATCACTTGCTTCTACTTTTTCTAGAATACACCATTTCAGATCAAAAACATTGTGTCCAGATTTATAAAAATGTCTGGCCACCGATTTTTCACCAAATTTTTTATTTTCTACGTCTTTTTTCTTTATTACCTGTTTTTTTCCATTCTAGTTCTGAACAATTTTATCTGTGATCAAATGTTCATTAATTCTCACTCTTGCGGGTTTCTTGTTGTATGGCCAATATATGTTTTCCCGCAAGGGCATTTTAGCATTTTATAGGGACATTGTGGAATTGCACGTGAAAAAAGTTTTTATAAATATAGGGTACCCTTTCATTGGATGCGATTTTTCTATCACCTTTTATTATTTGATTACAATTTTTGACACGCAAAAACAACCATATGTACCTTTCTTTTGTGTTCCTATTAATGTTTGTTTCTTTTTTTGTTTTTGTTGGGGGTCTGACCTAATGAGGAATTACCTACACTTTTCCCTCTCTGGTATATAAATCTAGGGGGAATCAACAATAGATGACCATATTTTGGATCAAACCTGTAAGTATATGCCACGATTTTAAATACTTTTTTTTCATTTTTTTCTGCATGGTGATCATAGGTGGAAATGTAGTTAATCCTTGACTTTTTGTTTGTTTTTTGTTTTGCGTGCTTCTCCCTAGTTAATTTTCCTTTTATCCCCCATTTTTCTTGAGGTACCGTCTCATCGTACCCTCTATCAACAAATTTTTGTATTAGTTTCTGTTTGTTCCTTTGGTGTCCTCATTAGTGTACAGATCGCCTAATTCCTTAAAAAATTGCCCTTAGGAAATTTCCTTTTATCAAATTTTGGAGCTGTTGCTTTTTGCATGCAAGAGGTTGTTCCTCTCCATTTTTTTTTAAAGTGCAAGTTGTGTCTTCAATTTTTTTATTTTTCTATATTAATATTGACATCTAGGTTTGTCAATGGATTTTTGGTCAATATTATTGTGAATTTTATTAGGGGATGCAAGTATTTATGAATTCTACAAAAAGATTTAACTCTTCTAGTGTGCCCGTCCACAATAATGTCACATAATCTCCAAAAAATTGGGAATCTCACAAGAGAACAAAGAGTGACTTTTGATCACTATGTTTACTATTTTGCCATAGGCAAACTTAAACTCTATCAGTTCTCTATCTGTTAAACACTAAACGTAAACTTTTATTATATCTAACTCTTAACCTCTTTACACACTATTTAAAAACCTGATCTCTAACCTCATCATTTAACCCTTTTTGCTTCTGAAAGAGGGAATAACTCCCTTTCTATTATCAAGTCCGGTGGAACCCCACCTACTAACAGGGGAGCCTTATATCTATAGCAAAGTACTAGCTTCAGTAAGGGATCCCAAGCCAACTACTTGGGCATTCGTCCCTAATCTCATAGACCAAAACAAATTAAGGCCCCCTTGTGACACCGTCCTGCAGCAGGTGAACTTGTAGACAGAGATGAGAGATCACAATTTTAAAAACGTCTATCTGACCCCCGCCAACATGTTTCGCCAGCTAACCTGGCTTTATCAAGGCTTAGAGGTCCCCATCACATGTGGTCTGAGCTCACTTCCTTTTATATCATGTTAGGTAAACACCCCGTTCAGGTGCTCACCAATTAGCCATCAGATTCGCCTAATCCTTAAAAATTGCCCCTTAGGGATTCCTTTTATCAAATTTGGAGCATGTTGACTTTTTGCATGCAAGAGGTTGTTCCTCTCCATTTTTTTTTTTCGTGCAAGGTTGGTCTTCATTTTTTTATTTTTTTATATTAATATTGACATCTAGGTAGTCAATGGATTTTTGGTTCAATAATTACTTGTGAATTTTTTTTAGGGGATGCACCGTATTTATGAATTCTACAAAAAGATTTAACTCTTTAGTGTGGGCCCCTCCACAATTAATACACATCATCCACAAATTTTTAACCACATTTTTATGTGTTTTTCCCAGCGACTAATATTATGGATTTAGTTATCAGGTTGGCCATAAATACAGGTATATTGGCTATACTGGGAGCTGCTGGAGAACCCATTGCAACTCCTTGTCGCTGTATATAAAATTCACTGCCAAAAATCCATTGACTACCTAGATGTCAATATTAATATAGAAAATAAAAAATTGAAGACCAACTTGCACGTAAAAAAAAAATGGAGAGGAACAACCTCTTTGCATTGCAAAAAGCCAACATGCTCCAAATTTGATAATATAATCCCCAAGGGGCAATTTTTTTAAAGGGTTAGGCGAATCTGTACACTAGATGAGGATACCAAAGGAACAAACAGAAACTTTAATACAAAAAATTTTGTGATAGAGGGTTACGATAAGACGGTACTAAGAAAAAATAGGAGATGAAATAGGAAAAATTAACTAGGGAGGAAGCACGCAAACACAAAAAACAAACAAAAAGATCAAAGGATTAACTAATTACCACCTAAAGATCACCTATGCAGAAAATAATTTAAAAAAGTATTTTAAAATTTGTGGCAATATACTACAGGTAGATCCAAAAAATGGTCATCTATTTGTTGATCCCCTGATTTAAAATACCAGGAGGGAAAATGGGAGGTAATGTCCTCATTAGGTCAGACCTACAACAAAAACGAAAAAAGAAACAAACACTTTAAAAGGAACACAAAGGAAAGGTACATATGGTTGTCTTGGTGTCAAAATTGTAATCAAATAAAAAAAAGGTGATAGAATATCGCATCCAATGAAAGGGTACTCTATATTTATAAAAAACTTTTTCACGTGCAATTCCAGCAATGTCATATATATATGCTAAAATGCCCTTGAGGCAAAGCATATATTGGCCAAACAACAAGACCAGCAAGGTGAGAATTAATGACATAGATCACAGTAAAATTGTTCAGAACTTTGAATGGAAAAAACAGGTAATAAAGAAAAAGAGTAGAAAATAAAAAATTTGGTGAAACAAACGGTGGCCAGACATTTTTTTTGAATCTTGGACAAAAATGTATGGGATCTGAAATGGTGTATTCTAGAAAAAGTTTGAAGCAAGTGATACACCCTATTTTAAAAAATAAATTGTTACAAAGAGAAGTATTTTGGATCCCCAAAATGCAAACATGACACCTAATGGCCTAAATGAAGAGTGCAATTGGAAAAGTTATACCTGGGAAATTCTAGTTCTGAACAAATCAGCTGCTATGTGAAGTAACCAAAAGTATGCTACAATAGGATACGGCATATAATGAATAAAAGATAAATATATTATATGGCCGTCATACTGATGCATACCGCTTGTTTTTATTATTATTGTTTTTAAGATAATGAATGTACATTGAGACACACAAAATTTCATATATAAGTGATGTATCCTATGGTTACCTCTATGCTTGACAAAGAGGGCATGTAGCTCTCGAAACGTCGCGATACGTAGCGCTGTTTGAGAGGTGAGGTGTTGAGGAAGGCTCACACAGCACAGACGCTGGATGCAACAAGTCCACTCCGGACGGAATCTCCCATGCGATTACGCAAAGTAAAGGAGATACTTCAATGAACCCACCAGGGAATGATAATGATAATACAATATATAGAAAGTGAAGTGTGGAATCTGTTTACACTGGACATTCAAATTTTTATGTAAGATTTGAATAAAAATTTATATGTTTTATTACGGAAGCATACCGTTGTATATATACCATTTGCACTAATATTGGAGGTGGATGGCAATACCAGTCCCTGGTAAAGATGGTGGGTGGTAGATGGAGCAGCTGGCAGCGGATGTGGCATCAGGCGGGTGGCAGCATCAGAATAGTAGCTGAGGCAGGTAGCCAGAAGAATCCAAACTCATTTCTCAATGTTTTGGTGAGGCATTATGGCTGATCTAATTTGATGTATCAGGCATTGGTGTGTGGAAATCCTGGTTGATCCACACCTGATTCATCTTGACAATGGTGAGTCACTCAACATTACGCATGGACAAGCGTGTTCTCCTTGGGGTAACGATGGCCCCGCTGCACTGAACACCCGCTCTGATGCCACACTACTGGCCGGGCAGGACAGCTTCTCCACTGCAAACCCGGCAAGTTGCGGCCACTCTTTCAGTTTGGCTGCCCAGTAGTCCAGCAGATCTTCTAACTGGGGTGACAGAGTGCTGTCCAAGTAGGCCACGACCTGTTGGTTCAGGGTCTGCTCCAGGTCCTGCTGCTGCTGCTGGCGAGTGCCATCCTCACTAGGCGGGTGAAGGAAGCTGCTCATCAATGACTCCAGACTTAGGTTGCTGCTGATGGAGCTGGTACTGCTTCTACCCCCTCACTTCCTCACAGCAGCCGTGGCAGTGGTACGTGAGCGCTGAGGAACCCCCCGGTCAGACTTGTCAGAGTCTTGCCAGAGTTGGCAGCTGCCAACTGACTACATAAGATTTCTCTATTGTACTTGAGTTTGTTCTCCCTTTCGGCAGGTGAAAAGAGGCTCCCATTTTGGAATGGTAGCGAGGGTCCAAGAGGGTGGAGAGCCAGAAGTCAACCCTCTGCCAGAAAGTGACTATTCGGCTGTCACTACCCAGGCAAGTCAGCATGCAGCGGGCCATCTGCGCAAGTAACTCTGAGGGACTTCCTGCCTCCATCTCTGCTGTTTACTGCCAATTTGTGTCTGGGTCATCTGCCTTGACTTCCTCATCTCCCTTTACCTCCTCTGGCTGCTCCTCCTCTCCTGTCACCTGGGTAGAAAAACCACTAATCTCGCCAGACAATGTCCTCCTCCTCCTTCCCTCCAGTTCAGCCCCCACCAAACTCATGTGGCCATGAGATGTAGTTGCCATGTCTCCAGTCCACTGAACAGACAGATTTTGCAGCATCTGTTCCAGGACATGAAGCAGTAGAATGAAGTTGTTCATCCCGTAGTCCTGGCAACTGACAAATAATGTGGCCTCCTCAAAGGGCCTAAACAAATGGCAGGTGTCACACATGAGCTGCCACTAGCTGATATAAAAATTACACAGGGGAGTACTCCTGTCCGCTTGGATCATCAAGAAATCATTAATGGCCTTTCTCTGTTTATAGAGTCGGTCCAACATATGGAGGCTGGAATTTCAATGGGTGGAAACGTCGCTTATCAGCCTATTTTGGGGGAGGCCATTCTGCCGCTGCAGCTCAAGGAAGATGTGCTTGGTGCTGTAGGAATGGCTGAAGTGCATGCAAAGTTTCCTGGCCATTTTCAGAACGTCTTGTAGATGGAAGACTTGAGGAACCGTTTGACAACCAGATTGAACATGTGCGCCATGCAGGGAGCATGGCTCAGCCCACCTCGGCGCAGCGTGGACACCATGTTCTTTCCATTGACTGTCACCATGGTTCCAATTTCAGTTCACGAAGAAAGCCACAAATCGATTTTGTCTTGCATGAGGCGGAGCAGTTCCTCCCCTGTGTGACTTAATTTGTCCAGGCAAACCAGGTGCAGAACTGCGTGACACTGCCGTGCCCTGTACATGTGGTATAATGGAGGAGCACTAAGACATGTGCAGGCTGAGAGGGTGGAGGAGGAGGTGGACATTGGCGCAGGATCAGCAGTTTGACAACGTGGAGGAGAAAGCGGCGTCTCCTGTCGAAGTTGCTAGTGTGGCTGGGCCGGAAGCACATTCACCCAGTCGGCCATAAAGGACACATACCGTCCCTGACCATAGTTACAGCTCCACACGACCAACCTGCCGTGCACTTTGGAAGACACCGACAAGCTCAAGGACTGGCCCACCTTCTCTACATATTTGTGCAGGGCTGGTACTGCCTTTTTTGAAAAGAACTGATGGCTTGGGACATTCCACCTCGGCTCGGAACAAGCCAACAGTTCTCTGAACGATGCAGAGTCCACCACTTGGAAAGGGAGGGACTGCAGTACCACCAACTTAGAAAGGAGCACAGTCAGCTTCTGCGCCTTAGGATGGCTGGACACATACTGCTGTCTCTTGGCAGTCGCCTCGGTGAACAACTGCTGGCGCCATGAGTGGCGAGGAGCAGGAGAATCTGGACTGCTAGATGATGGTAAAGACAAGAAGCTCCCATCGGCAGAGGTGGTGGAGCCTTAACTGCTTGAAATGGCATGCGTGCCACTAGGTGCTGTTGCTGTTGCTGTGGCAGGATGGACCACCACATCTGAGACACGTTTCTCCCAGGTGATGCTGTATATGTTGACGAAGGGCCATGATGCCGACGTTATGTCCCTTGCCACACTTCACTTTCTGCCCACAGATTCTACATATAGCTATGTTCACCTCCTCCGGTGTCTTGGCAAAAAACTGCACAATGCTGAGTAGGTGATTTTACCCCCACGCTCCGCACTGACTGACTCCTACCACCGCTGCCTCGGTGAGCCCCTGCGCCGCTACTTTCTGGGCTGGAAGGGCCTGCGAAGCGGGTGGTCTACCTCGTGACCGTTTGGTTCCTCGCACTGCTGCCACCATGCTGACTCCTGGCCACACTACCGACTTGCTGGCTGCGCCGCTGCCTGATGCGCAAGCTGCCGCCCTCTTCGATGTTGATTAAGCCCTTGCTTCACCTGGCTCCAAAGTGCGATTGGCTACACTGTCATCTATTAGTTTTTGCCCGTCACTGCTGTCCTCCTCAATGGTCTCGGTGTACAGAGCCTGACCACTCACAACATAACCCTCCATGCCACTCTCCAGATCACTACTTGCCCGCCTACTGTAAGATGCAGTGGATGTCTGCCCCACCTCTTTGCTGTCAAGTAGCTGCTGACTGTCCTCAAATAGTTCGTCCTCGCTGTATAGTAGCGCAGAGCCCACAGCATATAGTTCTTCTCTGGCTGAGGGAACCGAACGAGACAGAGGTGGGTCTCTGACCTGCTCCCGGGCCATGCCAACTAAAGGTTGTGTCTGATGAACCCACCGACTCTTGACTGGGGTTGTCAGATGTCACCTTGGAGGAAGTGGATGATCTAGTCAACCATTCATAACCGCTGGGTTGGTGGTCAACACATGACCGCTAGATGTCACCAGTAGCTCTGGCCTTGCCGAGTAACCACTGCTGTGACATCCCTTTACTGTGCTGCGACCTGTGCCTGCTCCAGAAACATTTGTGCCACTGCCACTCGCATGTGAAGGGCCTGCCACCTCTCTGTCTGACATACTGTTTGATTAAAAATTTACAATATAACAAACTCTGTTTACTAAAGATGTCTGTATATGATAAATACACACACTGAATTTCACACAGAATTCTCCACAAAAAGAGGATAAATTAATTCTTTGCCACAGAATACAATACCCTAGAGACTCAACTTGATGGCTTTCAGGCGTGTATGGGGCAGATATACATACTTTAACTGACACAGAATACCCCACAAAAGGGGATAACTTAACTCTTGGCCACAGATTGCAATATCCCAAAATAAAAAGCGCTGGTTCAGGAACAGGTATATATATAACACACACCTGTAAAGGTCTTTCATCTTGAGTAGCTGAAAAATCAGAAGTATTTTGAACAGAGTGCAATCTAGTGCTGCTACAATTATAGACGCTTGTGCTTAGGAGACAAAGTGAGAAGTGACAGAATTTAAGATGGCTGCTGTATTTATAGGGCTGTGACGTCACAGAAGCTGGCTGGATGCTGATTGGCTGCATGTTTGCACATGTCATTGAGGGTGTTCCTTTCTTCCTCCCATAGTTCTCTGCCCTTTAGTTTGTTCCACAGCTTGATTCCTAGCTTGGCTTCACTGAGTGCAGGAGAACGGAGTGTGAGTTAATAAACCGGAGTTAAAAACTGGAGAGAAAAACTGGTAAGTAAACTTAATTTATTTAATACTTTAATCTAAATAGCCTTCTTTTTTTCTTCATTGCTGTTGCACAGGGATAATGGTTAGCATCACTGGCAATTTTCAGCAGTGCACAATCTGCCATATGTATGCACTACTGGAGCAAGAGGTCCAAGGTGAATACTGCTGTGGCAGATGTGAGCATGTTGCTGCTCTTGTAGCTCTCATTTTAGACCTCGAGGAGCAAAATGCAACACTAAGGGTGATTGACAATGAAGAGAAGAGTTTGCTTCTCACTGAGCAAACAGTTATTGGGCTAAATGTACCAGAAAAAGGAAGGCCACTTCTCCTCCTGAGATTCGTAGCAAAATTGCCAAGTTGGGTGATAATGCTAGGGAATCTCAGTCTCAGTCTCTGCTAGGGAGTCTCAGAAATGGCAGCCCTAGTGGACACTGCTCTTCCTTGCAGCCAGAAGAGCAGCCCAACTAGTAGTCGGGGGAATGGGAGAGCAGGTAGAAAAAGACAGTAGTTAGGGGATTCTATAATTAGGAAGACGGATAGAATAATTTGCTGCCAGGACCGCCTCATCTGAATGGTTTGCTGTCTCCCTGGTGCCAGGGTTCAGCATGTGGTGGAACGGGTAGATAAATTACTGGGAGGGGCTGGCGATGACCCAGCTGTTGTGGTCCATGTTGGAACCAATGACAGAATACACAGTAGGTGGAGGATCCTAAAGAATAATTTTAAAGAACTAGGCTCAAAGCTGAAGGGAAGGACCTCCAAGGTTGTGTTCTCCAGAATACTGCCTAAGCCATGTGCTACGCAGGAAAGACAGCGGGAACTCAGAGAGTTAAATGCATGGCTGAAGTCTTGGTGTAGGACAGAAGGGTTTGGGTTCTTAGAGCACTGGGCTGATTTTTCTTTCGGGTACAATCTGTTTTCTACAAATAAATTGCACCTGCATGGAAGGGGGTCTGCTGTGCTGGGGGAGAGAATTCTAGAAGGTGTGCTGGACTATTTAACCTAAGGATGAGAAGGGAGGACAATCTAGAAAATTAAGGGGTAGATATCGGCGGGTGGAGAAGTGGACCATGTGGGGTGGACTAGACCAGTGGATAAGGAGATCCATGTGTTGCAAGCATTGAAGATATAGGTGGCCACAATATCTCATGTAACCTCATGCCATCTACTAAGTGTGTAATATATAGTGACATGCTGTCTACTAAAAGTGTAGTATATAATCCCATGCCATCTACCGAAGGAGAGATGCATAATTCCATGCTGTCAGCTGAACAGGTAATGTTTAATCCCATGCTGTCTACTGAATGGGTAATGTATGTTTCCATGCCGTCTAATGAACATGTTAGATATAATCCCAAACCATCAATGGAAAGTGTAAAAATGGAAGGGAATTTAAAATGTTTATTCACACATACCAGAAGTCTTGCAAACAAAATGGGGGAGCTTGAGGCGTAGCTCTAGAGGAGCAGATTGATGTGGTTGGTATTGCTGAAACATGGCTGCACTCCTCGCATGATTGGGCGGTCAACCTTCAAGGTTTTAATCTATTTAGGAAGGACAGAGCGAATAGGAGGGGAAGAGGAGTGTGTCTTTATGTAAGGAGTGATATGAAGGCAAATGTGAAAGATGAAATAGAGGACGAAGTTGCTGAAGATGTGGAAACATTGTGGGTGGAAACACAAAGGGGGTTAATGCAGAAAAAATTATTGTTGGCGTAATCTTTAGACCCCAGAACATCACTGAGGAAATAGAGGAACAGATGCATAATCAAATGGTGCGGGCAGAACAGGCAGGTACAGTGGTAATAATGGGTGACTTTAATTACCCAGGCATTGACTGAGGTCACGGTTCTGCATCAGCTGAAAAAGGAAGTTCCTCAGTCTGTTAGAGGACGATTTTATTGGGCAGTTTGTGGACGATCCCACTAGATGTGATGCTCTGTTGGATCTTGTAATTTCTAACAAAGCAGAACTTGTTGGAGCGGTCACTGTTTCTGAAAATCTAGTTAACAGCGACCACAATATAATTCATTTTAGTGTAAACTGGCAAAAAGAGACAGAGTGGGAGGGCTAAAACATTTCATTTTAAAAGGGCCAATTTCCCCGTTAATGAGGGACGCAGTACAGGACATAGACTGGGAGCAGCTATTACCAAATAGAGAAGTAGAAGCCAATTGGGACAGCTTTAAATATACTCTGGGGGAATTTATGGCAAGATATATTCCAATGGGTAACACGTATAGGCAATTAAAACTAAATCCAACATGGCTTCTACCTTCTGTCAAAAAGGCAATAAATAATAAAAAAGGGCATTTAAAAAATATAAGTCAGAGGGGTCAGCATCAGCCTCTGAAAATTACAAAGAGATTAATAAAATCTGTAAAAAAGTGATAAAAGAAGCTAAAATTCAAAATGAAAGGCAGGTGTCCAAGGACAGCAAGACAAACCCAAAGAAATTATTTAAGAATATACGGCTATGTTCACACGGATTAACTGCGGGACGTAATTACACCCCGCAATTACGCCGTGTGGCCGGGGGTGGGGCGGGAGCGGGGGAGGGAGCGGGGGGCCGGCACTTCGCCTGCCCATAGACATTTATTACCAGTGGCGCGTATACGCCGCTGGTAATTCACAGTCACTTATCTCCCCGCCCGGCGGATTCGCCAAGCAGGGAGAGGAGACGTAATCCATAGTTCTCTATGAGAACTGTGGATTACTGTAATGACTGGGCTGTTTTCAGCCCGTAATTTGCACACTTCGGTGCGTAATTACAGACCGAAATACGGCCCATTTTAAGCCGTGTGAACATGGCCTAAATGCCAAAAAGCCAGAGTCGGAGCATGTAGGAACCTTAAAAAACTGTAATGGGGAGCTGGTTATTGGGGACCAGAAGAAGGCATAGGTAATAACTAGGTTCTTCATCTCAGTATGTAGTAACGATGAGAAAGCCATTGATACGGCTGGGCCCAGTGCAGATATAGGTGGTGCCAGTACTGTAAATACATCATTTGCTATAATTGATTGACTCAGTGTAGAAAAGGTCCAAGCCAAGTTGAATAATCTTAATGTGAACAAGGCTCCAGGCCTTATAACATACACCCTAGAGTTCTTAAACAGCTCAGCTCGGTTATCGGTGTGCCCCTGTATATGATATTTAGAGATTCTTTGGTGACTGGTATAGTGCCAGGAGACTGGTGCAAGTCAAATGTAGTTCTCATCTTCAAAAAAGGCTCCAAATCTGGCCCAGATAATTATAGACCAGTAACCTTAACATCTGTTGTAGGGAAAAATATTTGAGGGGCTCATAAGTGACTATATACAGTAATATGTAGAAGAATAGAATATTATCAGTAATTGGCAGCATGGTTTTACTAAGGACAGAAGTTGTCAAACCAACCTGATCTGCTTTTATGAAGAGGTGAGTAGAAGTCTGGATAGTGGTGCAGCTGTGGATATTGTGCTTTTAGACTTTGCAAAGGCGTTTGACACTGTCCCTCATAAGCTTTTGTTGGGTAAATTAGAATCCATTGGGTTAGAAATAACAGTGTGCAATTGGGTTAAAAAAAAAGTAAAAAAAAAAAAGTTAAAATAGTACTCTCGGATCATACTCAGAGAGTGGTGGTAAATGACTCCTACTCTGTGTGGTCCCCTGTTATGAGTGGTGTGCCACAGGGCTCAGTATTGGGTCCTCTTTTATTTAATTTATTTATTAATGATATTGTGGAGGGGATCAATAGCATGGTTTCTATTTTTGCAGATGACACCAAGCTATGTAGGGTATAGCAATCAATGGATGATGCTCATATATTGCAAGCAGACCTTGACACACTGAGTGTTTGGACATCAATTTGGCAAATGAGGTTCAATGTGGATAAATGTAAGGTTCTGTATTTAGGTACAAATTATCTGCAGGCATCATATGTTCTAGGGGGAGAAAAACTTGGAGAATCACTTGTTGAGAAAGATCTAGGCGTTCTTGTAGATCATAAACTACAAAACAGCATGCAGTGTCAATCAGATGCATCTAAGGCAAGTAGGATATTGGCATGTATTAACCCCTTAACGTCCCAGAGTCGCTAAGGGGCTTTGCAGGAGGATCACTCCACGACTCCGCCACACAGCCGCTGAGTGTTAGCGGCTAATTTCAGCTAACGCCCAGTGGTTTAACCCCTTGGACGCTGCGGCAAAGATGGCCATGACGTCTAAATGAATGAAGAACAATGCCGCGCACCATTCTTAACTGCGGGGATCCGATGACTGGACATGGCAGCGGGAAGCCTTGTGAAGGCCTCCATCGCTGCCATGTTCTCGGTTTGCCTCACTTCCGGCCCCAGCCAGGAAGTGGGAAAACCGCCATCTTGGTACAGCCTAATGCATTGTCTGTGTAATGCATTAGGCTGTATTAACGATCGCGCCCCCTAGTGGTGATGCACCCTAGGGAGACGCAATGTTAAAATAAAAAAAATAAATAAATAAAGTTTTAAAGTACAAAAAAAATTATTAAAATTTCAAATCACCCTCCTTTCCCCATTTTACAAATAAGAACAATAAAATAATAAAAAAGTTACACATATTTGGTATTGCCGCGTCCAAAAAAGTCTGATATATAAAAATATAACATTGTTTATCCCGTGCGCTGAACGCTGTAGAAGAAAAAAATTCCAAACGCCAAAATTGCGTTTTTTGGTCTTCTCACATCGCATAAACAGTAGAATAAAAGTGATCAAAAAAGTCGCATGCATTTCAAACTGCTAGCAATAAAAAGTACGCTTCAGCCCGCAAAAAATGCACCCTCACTGATGTCTGTACAAAATGGTGCCGCGGTGCAAATTTCAAAAATAGAAAATGTTTGTAATTTTTTTACGGTACCAAAACATAAAGGAAACCCTACATGTTAGGTATTGGCGGATGTGTATAAACCTGTAGAATACAGATAACACATTATGTTTACTGAAGATTTAACGCTGTAAAAGCAAAAAACCCACAAACCTGGCAAAAGTAAGTTTTTTTCACAATTTGTCCCACTTGGAATTTTTTTGCGGTTTCCCAGTACATTCTATAGCACAGTGAATAACACCATTAGAAAGTAAATCTTGTCCCACAAAATAAAAGCTCTCATAGGTCTATGTAGGTAGAAGAATAAAAAAGTTATGGCTCTGGGAAGGCGAGGAGGAAAAAACTAACGTGTCAACAAACAAAGTCGCAAGGTCCTTAGGGGTTAAAAGAGGCATGGACCCTCGGGACAAGGATGTAATTCTACCGCTGTATAAAGAATTGGTGCGTCCTCACTTAGAATATGCTGTTCAGTTCTGGGCTCCAGTTTATAGAAAAGATGCAATGGAGCTAGAGAGAGTGCAAAGACGAGCAACCAAACTTAGTTATGGGAAATGGAGCATCTTAGTTATGAGGAGAGGTTAGTAGAATTGAACTTATTTAGTCTTGAGAAAAGATGGCTTTGGGGGGACATGATTCATTTATATAAATGGTCCCTACAAAAAGTATGGGGAAAAATTATTTCATGTAAAGCCCTCTCAAAAGACAAGGGGACATGGGTCTGTGAAGGATCAGTCCTGTCAAACTAATCTCATCAGCTTCTATGAGGAAGTTAGTTCTAGACTGGATCGGGGTGAGGCACTGGATGTAATATATCTAGATCTTTCTAAAGCATTTGATACGGTGCCACATAAAAGGTTGGTAAGTAAAATGAGAATGCTTGGACTGGGGGAAAATGTGTGCAAATGGGTAAGCAACTGGCTCAGAGATAGAAAACAAAGGGTGGTAATTAACGGTGCATACTCAGACTGGATCCCTGTTACTAGTGGGGTACCACAGGGCTCATTAACATTTTCATTAACGATCTTACACATGGATTTCACACTAGAATATCGATCTTTGCAGATGATACTAAGCTCTGTAAAGTAATCAACACAATAGAGGATAATGTGTTATTACGAAGGGATCTAGATAAGTTGGAGGCCTGGGCAGAGAAATGGCAGATGAGGTTTAACACAGATAAATGCAAGATTATGCACATGGGGAGGAAAAATCATTTTCACAATTACATGTTAAACAGAAAAACGCTGGAAAAAAGTGACATGGAGAAGGACTTGGGAATCCTGGTGGACAGTAAACTTAATTGTAGCAGCCAGTGTCAGACAGCAGCTGCCAAGGCAAATAGGATCATTGGATGTATTAAAAGAGGCAAAGATGCACATGATGAGAACATTATTCTCCCATTATATAAGTCACTGGTTAGATCACAAATGGAATATTGTGTACAGTTTTGTGCACCAGTGCACATGAAAGACATTGTAGAGCTTGAACAGGTACAAAGGCAGGCAACAAAAATAATAAAAGGACTAGGTGGACTGAAATACCCAGAAAGATTAGCAAGATTGGGGCTATTCAGTTTAGAGAAAATACGGCTTCGGGGGGCCATGATAAATATGTTTAAATACACCAAAGGTCAATATAGAGATCTCTCTCAAGATTTTATTTATACCCAGGACTGTATCTAGAACAATGGGGCATCCTCTACGACTTGAGGAACGAAGTTTATACATACACATAGAAAGGGATTCTTTACTGTTAGAGCAGTGAGTCTGTGGATGCATTTCTGGAGTGCAATAATATAACAAGCTATAGTGTCTAGGATTCTGGAGAGGGGTCATTGATCCAGGGATTTTCCCGACTGCCAGATTGGAGTCGGGAAGTAATTTTTTCCCCAAAATGAGGACAATTGGCTTCTACGTCATGGGTTTTTTGCCTTCCTCTGGATCAACACTTTAGCAAAATAGGCTGAACTGGATGGACGTCTTGTCTTTTTTCAGCCTTACAAACTATGTAACTATGTAACATTCCTTTCGGCTAGGGAGAAAAGGATTCAATCTCCAGAGTAGAAAAGTGTTCTTCACTGTAAGAACTGTAAATCTGTGGAATAGTCTGCCTGAGGAGCTGGTTACAGCAGGAACAATTGGAAGTTTCAAGAAAGGCTTAGATATCTACCGGAAACTAAAGAATATTAATGCGTACGTAGCTATGCTAAATTCTGGATCCTGGCTGGTGGCGGCCCTGGGGTCAGAGATGGGGTGTTCATTGGAGCAGATTGGTTCTTGCCTTGTGGGTTTTAGGGCATTAACCAGTGGGGAGGCTGTAGTTAACATCCTTGTCTCCCTCCCTTCACCCACTTCTTCCCCACCATTGGTTGAACTTGATGGACATGTGTCTTTTTTCAACCGTACTAAATATGTAAATAGGTCACGCCATGTGCTTGCGGCCATTTTAGATTCGTTACCGTGAATTGCTAGGAACTTCGGCTTCGTTCAGAATTGAATTTTCCCTGAAATTCTAAAAGAATTGCCCTTCACTAGAATTGATTAACTCATCCCTACTCATCACCCTCTACAATACTTCTTTGCTGTTTTTATAATTTTTTTACATATCTTATTTTTTTCCTTATAGCTTTTTAAGGTTTCTTCACTGCACTCCTGTTTAAGTAGCTTGAATGCTTTCTTTTTGTTATTTATTGCCTCCTTTACATCTTTGTTGATCCACATTGGGTTTTTTTCTGCTTCTAATCATTTTTTTTCCATAAGGTATGTATCTCTGACAGTTTGCGCCTAAGATTTTTTAAATAATCTTTCATTTATTATCTGTTGTGTTATTTTTGAAAACTTTTTCCCAGTCAATGCAGTTAAAGGGGTTGTCTCGCTACAAAGAATAGCTTTCAAAATGTAGGGAACACTAAATGAAATCATTTTCCAAATATATTGCTTTGTCCATCTTATTTTGTTAAGATGCTACAAGTAATATTATCACCTCCCTGGCTGTTTCAGTTCCCTCAGTAACAGACCTATGTACAGCTTTTCCCCTGCTGTTTGTTCTATGTCATAGCAGGGGGTGAAGTCATCACACAGGTCAAGGCAGCTCTGTGCTGGCTGGCAGTGAAAAGCTTGTTTTTATCTAAAGTAAACAGCACTAATTACAGGCTTTTGTTTGTAGAGCAGATAAAAATTACTGCTAGCAGTTTCAGAGAGCTTCTAAACTTCTAAACTAATTAGCAACTGAAAACACAGAGCTGAATACAGAGTGACTGCATGGTGCTTGTATGGAGGAGTCTGACCAGGAATAATGTTACATTATTTCATTCATAGATCTCTGAAACACTGTAGGGAGACAACTAGTGTTGAGCGATTGCGTTGGCTATCGAGATCGATCGATAGTCGATAGTCGGCCGCTATCGATAAGGTTTTTCAATAGTGAGCATCGATTATGCGCGATGACCATTAAAGTCTATGGGAGAGCAACAACACCTTCATTATTACACCCAAACAAGGCTGGAGAAGCTGAAATAACATCCACAACAGTCAAATGGATACGTGCTACATCTTAGGCAACACACTTAGGTTATAAAGTCACAGAAAAAAGTCACAGACATTACTATCCTGCTTGT
>JAODAL010042051.1:0-35238 GCA_025379985.1 Phyllomedusa bahiana
AACCAAACATCATCTCTATTGATTTTAAAGGGGGTTCATTCGAATCGAACCTCGAACCGAACCCCAAACTACTTTTTAATTTTCGACTCTAACATTTTACTGTTTGCTACTCTACCTGATAACAAGGTTTGGCCTTTTTCCCCGGGAAAAGCTGCACCTGGTAATGAATCAGCAGGGGGTGAGGGACCAGCCTGGTCTGAATCGAAAGGCTAGGCCATGATTCTGTATTTTCTAGATCCTCTTCACGTTTTTACTATTTAAGAGCTGGAACTATCTGCTAAATGGGTGCGGGGCCCCTTATATGCTGTACTGTGTCACCCGTCCTCTGCTAATTCCTGCAAAACCTCTAATATTGGCCATTGAATTATATTGGCCTAAAAATTAGCTCCTTGCTCTGTAAATTCCTCTGTTCTGTCCTCAAGGTACAACCACACAACACACAAAAACCATCAGATCTAAGCCAAAAATTGGTTGTCTACAATATTTTGACGGGTTCCCAGCGGGATTATTTGCTTTAGCTTTTTTTCTGTGGAAAAGTCAGAAAACCTCCATCATTCCATCAATTCATGTGGACTTCAACTCAGATTTTCACTAAGGGTTTATGGGGATGATTTTACACCAGATTTATTTTTTAAAACCGCAAACCCGTGTAAACATCTACGTTTCATCCCGTTTAGACGACCCCGGAACAACTTTTTTTGTCCTGTGTATGTAAAGTTTGTAACCTCTTTAGGGGACTCCTCCCTTTATTAAAAATTGAACCTCTAGTACAGGGACTCCTCCCTTTATTATATAGATTTTAACCCTCATTAGGGGGACCCTACCCTATGTACATAGATTGAAACCCTCTATGTATGGGACCCTACCTTATGTATAAAATTTGTAACCTCTATGTACTCCTTCCTTAGACATAATTGTAACCTCTATTTAAACTCCTCTATGACATAGATTGTAAGCCGCTAGTATGGACCCTTCCTTAGTTTTGAATTGTAAGCTTTTTTATGCAGACCCACCTTATTACATAGATTGTAAGCCCTAGTAGGGGACTCCTTCCTTATTATAAGATTGTAAGCCCTATGTACGAGCCCTACCTAATGTACATGATGTAACCTCATGTACGGACCCCTACCTTTATTATATAATTGTAACTTCTAGTAGGGACTCCTCCTTTATGATATAATTGAATTTCTATTACGAGACCCTACCTTATACATAGATTTAGCCTCTATGTAGGGGGCCCCCTCCTTATGAAATAAGATTTTAAGCCTCTTTTAAAAGGCTCCTACCTTATGTCATAGAGTAACCCAAGTACGGGACTCCTACCTTATGTATATAGATTGTAAGCCTCTATGTATGGGACTCCTACCTTATGTACATAGATTGTAAGCCTCTATGTATGGGACTCCTACCTTATGATATAATTTGAAGCCTCTAGACGGGACTCCTCCCTTTATTACATAATTGTAACCTCTATGAGGGGGCTCCTTCCTTATGTACATAGATTGTAAGCCTCTATGTACGAGACTCCTACCTTATGTACATAGATTGTAAGCCTCTATGTATGGGACTCCTACCTTATGTATATAGATTGTAACCCTCTATGTACGGCCCTACCTTATGTAAAAAGATTTAACCCCTCTATTATGACTCCTCCCTTTATGTACAAAAGATTGTAACCCTAGTACAACTCCCCCTTTAGTACAAGATTGTAAGCCTCATGTAGGGGACCCCTACCTTATGTACAAATTGAAACCCTCTCGAACGGACTCCTCCCTTTAAAGTACATAGATTGTAATTTTTATATTTAAAACTAACATTGGGGCCCATATTCTGTCCTTTTTTTTTGGGGTTTTAAAGGGGCTCCGAACCTTGGGTTTGGGCTCTGAAAATTGACTGGGTCTGGAAGACTTCGTAAAACTCCTTTTTCTAACTAGTGAAACTAAATTTCTGACCAAAATGCAGGTGATTTCCTACAAGTTTAATGGTCCCCTAAATTTTCTAGATTTTTCCTCTTATCCCAAAAAAACCCCCAAACAACTTGTTACAGCCCCTTTTCGTTTCATCCGTTTTCCTCTGCAGGGAACATGAACTTTGTAGGAGCCCCTGTACCATGTGTGACTGCAGCTCAGCATCAACAACGCTGGGAGCAGTAAAGGGGTTTTAAAATTTTTGTGCTGTTGTCATGGGGCCCCGGGCCCCCCCCAAAATCCTCCAATCACAGCACGATGTTTTTTGAAAGGGGGGGTTTTATGTTTTCCCCCCCTTTTAAAAACCTTTCATGATTCCTGTCATGTGATCAGGGGGGAGGGGTCAGGAAAACTATTGGGGCACTTTCCCATCATGTACTTTTTGTGTGTCACCCCAGGTCCTTTACCCCGGGATTTTTCCCCCCCTATAGGGATAAAAGGGAAGACTTTAGACTTTGCCCTTTTCTCCCCCGTTTTGTCCCCCTATTAAATGCAAACTTGTTTTTTCTGCCCTCCTGTCCTATCCCTCTCCTCCCCTTTATCCCCGCTCCCCTGCTCCACCTCTCTCCTCAAATGCCCTGTGCAATCCCTCCAATGGAGACGGGCCCCAGAATTTAAACCAACACCGACAAATAAGGCCCCTCTTAAACCCCAACCCCCCCCCTAAAATCTCTACCCTAAAACTCCCAAAACCCTCCTCAGTAAATCTCCATCCCAACCTCCCCCCCCCAAAACACTCTACCCTAATCTCCTATACCTCCCCTCATTAACTCCATCCATAAACCCCCCCCCCAAAAACTCTGAAACCCAATCTTTTTCCCCGATACCCCCATTATGTAATCTCCATAACCTGCCCCCCCCTTCCCTCTCTACCCTAATCTTTCCCGAACCTTCCCCCTCAAAGGGAAACTCCCTCCATAACCTTCCCCCCATAAAACCCCTACCCAAAAATCCATACCCCCCCTCATGTAATCTCCATCCTAACCTTCCCCCCCCTACATCCCCTAAAACCCCAATTTCCCGATACCCCCCCCTCATGGGAAACCCATCCAAACCTGGGCCCCCCCTACATCCAAACCCAAAAACTCCTGATACCTCCCTCATGTAATCTCCCTCCTTTAAACCTTCCCCCCCCCCAAAATCTCTGCCTAAATCCCGATACCTCCCTAAAGAAAAACCCAACCCAAAAAACCGCCCCCATACATCTCTACCCTAATCTCCTGATACCTCCCTCATTTTAATCTCCATCCATAACCTTTTTCCCCCCCAAAAATCTCTCCCAAAATCTCCTGAACCTCCCCATTTTTTTCCCATCCATAAACCTGTCCCCCAAACACTCTACCCTAAACCCCCTGATACCTCCCCTCATGTAATCCATCCAAAACCTCTCCCCCCCTCCATCTCGCCCCTAATCTCCTGATACCTCCCTCATGTAATCTCCCTCCATACCCCCCCCCCAAACTCTCTACCCCAAACTCCTATACCTCCCCATGTAATCCCATCCATAACCTCTCCCCCCAAAAACATCTCTACCCTAATCTCCTGATACCTCCCCCAATGTAATCTCCAAACCATAACCCGGGCCCCCCCCTAAAATCCTACCCTAATCTCCTATTTCCCCCTCATGTAATTTTCCATCCATAACCTCCCCCCCCCTAAAATCTTACCCTAATTCCTGATACCTCCCTCATGTAATCCCCATCCATAACCTTCCCCCCCTACATCTCAACCCAATCTCCTGATACCTCCCCTCATGTAATCTCCATCCCTAACCTCCCCCCACCCATCCGCCCCAATCTCCTGATAAACCCCCCCCATGTTATCATCCATCCATAAAACCCAACCCCCCCTACATCTCTACACTAATCTATATCTCCCTCATTAATCTCCATCCCCCCCCCCCTTCCCCCCCATACATCCTACCCTAAAACTCCTGAAACCTCCCCCCATGTAATTCCATCCTAAAACCCGCCTCCCATACAACTCCTCCTAATCTCCTATACCCTCCCCTCAGGGAATCTCCATCCATTACCTTCCCCCCCATACATCTCTACCCTAAACTCCCCATTCCTCCCCCATGTAACTCCATCCATAACCCCCCCCATACCCTCTACCCCCAATCTCCTGATACCCCCCCTCCTGTAATCTCCCTCCAGAACCTGCCCCCCCTACATCTCTACCCTAAAAAACCCCGATACCCTCTCCCCTGTAATCTCCCATCCATAACCTGTCCCCCCCTACCTCTCTACCCAACTTCCCCGAACCCTCCTCAGTAATTTTCCATCCAAACCTTCCCCCCAAATCCTAAAACCCTTTAAACCCTGATCCCCCCCTCAAGTAATCTCCATCCCAAACCCGTCCCCCATTTCATCTCTATCCAAAACTCCCCGGGTACCTCCCTCATGTAATCTCCCTCCATAAACCCCTTTCCCCAAAACACTCACCCTAATCTCCTGAAAACCCCCCCTCATGTAATCTCCATCCCTTAACCTGTCCCCCCCCCCCCATGCAGCACTACCCAAATCTCCGGGTACCTCCCCCCATGAAAACTCCAACCATTTAACCTGTCCCCCCATTTCATCTCGCCCTAAAAATTTCCCAAAACCTCCCCTCATGTTTAAAAACCATCTATAACCTGTCCCCCCATACATCTCTACCCCAATCTCCCGATACCCCCCCCTCAATAAAAATCCATCCCAAAACCCCTTCCCCCCCATACATCCACCCTAATCTCCTTAACCCCCCTCCCTGGAATCTCCATCTATTTAAACCTTTTCCCCCAAAACTTTTCCCACCCTAATTTTCCCGGGTACCTCCCTCAAAGTATCTCCCCTCCCTTAAAAATGTCCCCCCATACATCTCACCCCAATTTTCCTGATACCTCCCCTCAGAGAATCTCCATCCATAACCTCCCCCATACATCTCTACCCTAATTACCTGATGCATCCCTCATGTAATCTCCATCCATAACCTCTCCCCCCATACAGCTCTACCCGAATCTCCCGATACCCCCCTCATGTAATCTCCATCCATAACCTCCTCCCCCCCATACATCTCTACCCTAATCTCCGGGTTCCCCCCCTCATGTAAACCTTTCCCTCCAAAACCTCCCCCCCCCCCCCATACACTCTACCCAATCTCCTGGTACCTTCCCCCCATGTAATCTCCCCCTCAAAAACCTCCCCAACCCCTACTTTTCCCACCCTAATCTCCTGATACCTCCCTCATGTAATCTCCATCCATAACCTCCCCCCCCAAACATCCCCCTCCCTAATCTCCTATACCTCCCCTCATTAATCCCCCATCCATAAACCCCCCCCCCAACTTTTCCCACCCTAATATCCTGATACCCCCTCATTAAACTTTCCCTCCATAAAACCCCTCCCCCCATAAATCCCTACCCCCAACCCCTATACCCCCCCTCATGTAATCTCCATCCATAACCTCCCCCCCCCCCCAAAAAACCCCTCCTCCTACCCTAATCTCCTGGGCCTTTCCCCCCTGTAAAACTCCACAATAACCTTTCCCCCCCCATAAAAACCTACCCTAATCCCCTCATACCTCCCTCATTAAAAATCCACCATAACCTCCCCACCCAAACTTTTCCCTCCCCAAACACCTGAAACCTCCCCTCAGTAATCTCCATCCATGACCTGCCCCCCATACATCTCCCACCCAAAACTCCTGATACCCCCCCCCTCATGTAATTCCTCCCCTACCTGCCCCCCATAAAATCCTAACCCAATCTCCCCGAAAAACCCCCCCTCCGGGAATCTCCATCCCTAACCCTCCCCCCTACATCTTACCCTAATAACCTGAACCTCCCCCCATGTAATCCCTTTCCCTAACCTCTCCCCCCATTCATCTCAAACCCCAATCTCCTGATACCCCCCCCTCATGTAAAACTCCATCCATAACCTCCCCCCCCATACATCTCTTAAAACCCTAATCTCCAAAACCTCCCCCTCAAAAGTAATCTCCATCCATAACCTCCCCCCCCCATACATTTTTCCCACCCTAATTTTCTGATACCCCCCTCAAAGTTTAAACCCATCCATAACCTCTCCCCCCATACAAACTCTACCCTAATCCCCCTGATACCTTTCCCCCCATGTAAACCCATCCATTTAAACCCTTTTTCCCCCCCCCAAAACATCTCTACCCTAATCTCCTGTACCCCCCCAATTTAAACTCCATCCTAACCTCCCCCCCTACATCTCTAAACCCCAATCCCTGGACCCCCCTCCCTGTAAACTCCAACCAAAAACCTCCCCACCCATACATCTTTCCCTAATCCCTGGTACCCCCCCTGGGAAACCCCCTTTCCCTAACCTCCCCCCCAAACATCTCGGGCCCAAATTTTTCCTGATAAACCCCCCTCATGGAATATCCATCCCCAAACCCCCCCCCCCCCATACATCTCAAACCCCAATCTCCTGAAAACCCCCCTCATGTAATTCCTTTCCCTCCATAAAAATCCTCCCCAACCCCCTCTCTACCCTAATCCCTGATACCCCTCATGAAAACCCAACCATAACCTCCCACCCCCCTACATCCCCGGGCCCCAATCTCCTGATTTCCCCCCATGTAAAATTTCCCTCCATAACCCCCCCCCCCAAAAACCTTTTGTAAACCCCCTCTCCGATACCCCCCCTCATTAAAAACTCCAAACCATAACCTCCCCCTACATCTCTATCCTACCCAAACTCCTGATACCCCCTCCTCATGTTTAAAATCCATCCCTTAACCCCCCCCCCATACATCTCTACCCCAATCTCCTATACCTCCCCCCCAAAGAATCTCCCTCCCCAAAACCCGTCCCCCCCCCCCATAAAACTCTACCCTAATTCCTATACCCCCCCCCCAAATTAAACTCCATCCATAAAACCCTTTCCCCCCCCACATCCTACCCAAATTTCCCTGATACCCCCCCCTCATGTATTCTCCATCCCAACCTTCCCCCCATTTCATCTCTGCCCTAATCCTCCTGAAACCCTCCCCTCATTAATCTCCATCCTTAACCCCGCCCCCCATACATCCTACCCCCCCAATCCCTGAAAAACCCCTTCCCCCCAAGAAAAACCATCCATAACCTGTCCCCCCATACATCTCTACCCTAATCCTCTGATACCCCCCTTCCCTGTAAAAAACCATCCATAACCTGTCCCCCCCCTATATCTCTGCCCTAATCTTTCCCATTAGGGGTTTCCCCTGCTCCGCCCCACAAACATGTCTTCCCCTCACTTTCTGTCTCTTCAACCCCTTCCCCTTTGATTAACCCCCCGTGGGAGGGACCTCTTTCCCCTGACCCTTGTTTGTCACTTATTGTCACTTTTTTAATTGTTTGACCAAAAGTTACTTATTACCCCCCGCCTAAATGGACAAACCCCCCCGGAATCAAGGGGGCTCCCCCAAAATAAATGATAATAAAAAATAAACCTTCCCCTTTATTTAATCTCCCTCCATAACCTGGGGCCCCCCCCCCTACCTCTACCTACATCTCCGAAACCTCCCTTCAGTAATCTCCTCCAAATTCCCCAAACCCCTAAAATCCCCCTACCCCAAAACTCCTGAAAACCCCCTCATGTAATCTCCATCCATAACCTGTCCCCCCCCATACATCTCTGCCCTAATCTCCCTAAACTCCAGATTCCTCCCTCAAGTAATCTCCATCCATAACCTGCCCCCCTTCATCTCTACCCCAATCTCCTGATACCCCCCCCTCATGTAATATCCATCCATAACCCCCCCCATACATCCTTTAAACCCAATTTCCTTTTACCTCCCTCATGTAATCTCCATCCATAACCCGTCCCCCCCAAAAACCCCAACCCAATCTCCCCGATACCTCCCTCGGGAAAACTTTCCCCCATAACCCGCCCCCCCATACAACTCTCCCCTAATCTCCTGATCCCTCCCCCCCATGTAACCCATCCTTAACCCGCCCCCATTCATCTCTACCCCAATCCCCCTATACCTTTCCCCCCATTTTTCTCCATCCATAACCTTCTCCCTGATACTGATACCCCCCCACCCTTTCAGAATCTTTTGCTCCCCGCAACCTTCTTCTTTTGCTCTCCCTGTGTCTGTTTTTCTCACAAACTCTCCAAGAAATTTTCCTGTTTTTTCCCTATTTTCCCGGAGCTCCCCTACCACAACACATCAGACTTTGCTTCCCCCTTTCTATTTTTTTAAAAACAAAACCCGAAAACCCATCTAATTTAGGAAATTTTTCAAAAACCCTCGCCATTACACCACCCACAAACATTCTGCTACTTCCCCTTTTTTTTCCCCCCCCTTTTTTTTTGAATTTGGGAAAACTCTTGTGGGGAGGGGTTCTCGCTTCTGTATCACTGTGTTACTTAGTGTTGTTTTATTTGTTTTATATGATAAACCTTGAACCCCTTGTCTTGTACAGTGCCCGAGAATTAATAGTAATAAAAAATAAATAATAAATAAAATTTATGGGTTTAGAGGGGGTAGGGTGCGGTTTAAATGAGGGAAAGGGCCCCTGATTAAGAAGGGGGGGGGCCTCATGAAAATGTTTGAAAAAGAAGTTTGCGATGGGGGAGTGCTTGTCTGAGAAATTTATGTACAAAATCAGAAGGGGGGAGGGGTTTGGGTGACCAAGGAAGTAACTGATTGGGGATGGTGGGACCCCCTGAAAGATGTAAGGGGTTAAAAGGGGGGAGTAAGTGGGGGGACTGGAAAGGAAGGGGACTGATTGGGGATAAAAGGAGAGGGGGTTACTGAGGGAAATGAGAGAATTTTTGTTTTTTGAAAGTCTAAAACACTACAAAAACCCCACCCTGTCTGGGAAACAAAAAAGTGTACGAAACCCGTAAATACAGAAAACACACAATTTTTTTTTTTAAAAAAAAAAAACCCCAGGGGTGAACGCCATAAAAACAAAACCCCTGTAAACATGGCACAGGTATGATTTTTCACATTTCACTGCACTTAGAATATTTGGCGCAATCAAAAAGTGCATTATGTCCCACAAACAAAAGCTAACTCAGGGCATCCTCAACACATTCCCACTATTGTCTCTGCCTTTCCTAACAGATTCACCACTACAAACTCTGTTAACCCCTTCAACCTAAAACACATCCCCTTGACCTCTTCTCCCCCTATCTCAATCCCAGGAGTTCTCTGGAATGCAAGCTCTGTATGTAACAGACTCTCCTACATATATGACCTATTCATCTCATATCATTTATTCTTCCTTAGTCTGACAGAAACCTGGCTTACACCCTGTGACCAGTCTCTCCTGCCAAGCTCTCCGTTGGCAACCTCCAACTCACCCATATCCCCGCCCCAGTAACAAGCATGGCGGAGGTGTTGACCTTCTTCTGTCTGACACCTGTTCCTTTGTCCCCACTCCACCACTGCCTTCCCTCACACTCTCCTCCTTTGAGTTGCATTCTGTCCGCATTCTGTCCCCTCAAACCTCCAAGTGGCTGTTGTCTATTGACCGCCAGGCCCTGCCACTGCCTTTCTTGACCACTTTTCTTCGTGACTTGTCCACTTACTCTCCACTGACAACCCTACTATTATCATGGGAGATTTCAACATCCCAATTGACACACCCCACTCTTCTGCCAGCAAGCTTCTTTCACTCTGCTCTTCCTTCGATCTCTCACAGCGGACCTCTGGAGCCACTCACAAAGATGGACACACACTGGACCTCATCTTCACCTGCATCTGCCCCCATCTGACTTCCTAAACTCTTCCCACCCCATATCTGACCACAATCTGCTTACCTTCTCCACCATCTCCACTCCTGCTATCCCTCCTGTCTCACACTTATTACACCCCCAAGAAACCTACAACACCTTAAAACCCTCTCTCCCTCGCACCTCTTTCTACCATATTCTCACTTGATGACTCAAACATAACCACTGCTTTCTACAATCACACAATCACCATGACCCTTGACACAGTCGCTCCTCTCACACACAATAGAACCCTGCAAAATCAACAACAACCCTGGCACAAATTCCATTAAACAGCTGAGGCGGGCTTTAATTATTGCTGAGCGCCGCTGGAAGAAAACCTGCTCCACCGATGACCTCACCTCATACAAACAATCACTCCACACGTTTAAATCCACACTCACCCTAGCCAAACAGGATTACTTCACCACTCTCATATCTTCTCTGTGTCACAACCCCAGACAACTATTCAACACCTTCAACTCTCTCCTCCATCCACCAGCACCTCCTCCCATCTCTCCTTTCAGCAGATGACTTTGCCATTCACTTCCTACACAAGATCACCCTCATCAGAGAAAGCTTCACCCCACAGTCCCCAGCACCCACCTCTATACCTGCACAATGCTCTTCCCCACTGTTACTCATGATAACCTTTCCTACTGTCCAAATCCAACCTCACTACCTGTAATCTTGACCCACTGCCATCAAACCTCATCCTAGGCCTTCATTCTAGCCCTCACCCACCTTTTCAACCTATCGCTAACCTCTGGCATCTTGCCTTCCTCTTTAAACATGCTATCATCACACCCATTCTTAAAAAAAAAATCTCTTGAACCCTCCTCACTGTCCAGCTATTGCCCCATCTCACTGCTTTCATTTGCCTCCAAAATCCTCGAGCAGCACATCTATCTTCAACTGTTCTCTCACCTCTCCTCCAACTCTCTTCTTGACCCTCTACAATATTGTTTCCAACACGAACTATATACCGAAACCACCCTATCCATGCTTGCAAATGAACTATCTACTGCTTAATCATCACACCTCTACTCTGTCCTTATAATACTTGACCTGTTTTACCCGATTGTTACCAGTAAAATCGGGTAAAAAAAATTGCGATCAACATGCCACGCCATTTTCACTGTGCGTTGACTTTAATGGGAAACAACGATCAGATCGAAAAATCAAAATTATTTTCTAAAAATCGAAATTCATCTCAATCTTTGCGGATCTCGATTAAATTGATCAACACTACTCCCCTTCAAACCATCCTCAACTGCTGTTCGTCTTATCCACTTCTCTCCTCGCTACTCCTCCGCCTCTCCCCTCTACCAATCCCTAAACTGGCTACACAATGCACAGCGAATTCATATCAAGTTACTAACAATGACCTACAAGTCTCTTCATAACCTCTCTCCTCCATACATGTCTGCTTTAATCTCCAGATATCTTCGCTCCTCACAGGACCTTATTCTCTGCTCTCCTCTCATAAGCTCCTCACACAACCGTCTCCAAGACTTCTCTTGTGCTTCCCCCATTCTCTGGAACTCACTGCCCCAATGCATCACTCTGCTCCACTATCACCAGCTTCAAAAGCAACCTGAAAACCCATCTCTTCAGGATTGCCTATTACCTACAATAACCATAATATCAGTACACCACTCCACCAACTTGTCTGCCCCTCACCTTCTGTCTCTTTCCCCATCCATTTTAGATTGTAAGCCCTCGCAGGCAGGGTCCTCTCTCCCTCTGTACCAGTTATAAGTCACTCATCATCATCATACTTGTTTGACATATGTTATGTATGTACCCTCCCCCCCGGAATGTACAGTGCCCTGGAATCAATGGATCTTTAAAATAAATAATTAAAAAAAAGTTATGGCTATTGGAAGGCAGACAGGAAAAAAAAAGGAATAGCCGAAACATTAGCACTGACTTTTAGGAAAAGGTTAAGCATAATTTTTTTGTCCTTCATAGGATGTTGAATATATGTTCTTATAACTAATGTACGATTTTAGCACGTAAGAACTGGATTTTTCTGAATGTTTAAAGGGGTTGCATAATTTCATTAAATGGCCTTCAGAATAAGGGGACAGTGAAAACAAGCAACTTTGCAATTTGATGTCATTAGCAAAGCTGTCTTGTTCTCAGAGTCTCCCTTATCTTCTGTTTCTGTAAACAAACTTCTCCAGTGCCGGTCAGATTCCACCTCCTTGCATTTCATAAGCTCTAATAATTTACATTCTGTTCAGCCCCCGGATGGCTGTATTCACGGAGCTTGCATTCCTGCCTCTCACTCAGAATTAGAGGCTGTGAACAATTTCACTCTATACAGTAATCTGCCTCCTCATTGACACTGTAGCTGTCTCTATAATCAGAAAACAGCATTATTGTGCCACAGTGCCTTAATGCTCCTGCGTGTTGGTGTCTTATGGAAACATGAAGGGAGACAGATCTGTGCTGGATTCAACTGTAGCAACCGTCCAGCTGTGAGAGATCAGTGCTGAGTTCATGGAAGACTGTTAAGACTGAATGCAGGTATGTAAACAGCTCTTACAAAAAATAAGACTGCATAGTGAGGGGACAGTGATCATTTTGGAGGTGGGGGACACAACACACTGGAGCCAGCATGAACAGTGAAAGGGGGATGATGTCATCCTTTTCAGTTAAGAAACGCCCAGCTGGGAGGGGAAGAAACGCCCCTGAATTTCAGGAAATGAGAGGATCAAGCTTCAAGAGAACAGCCGAACTGATGAAGCAATACATCCCCTTTAAAGAAAGTCTAACCCTTTTTACAGTTAAAGGGGTTTTCTCAGTACAGGCTCTTGCAGACATGAGCTGTTTCTCTCTGTCTTACAGCTTCAAGTCCAGCAGCGTGTCTCTCCTCACCGAGGAGTTTTGACATCATCCCACCTCCTCCCTGCTCTCTCAGTCATCATCATCATTCTGTGTGAGCAGTGGGAGAGAGTGGATGTCACATCTCTGCAGATCTCCTCCAGTGGTCAGTTCTCATTCCTGCAGAGCTGTAACCTCCCTACACAAGCTCCTTGTAACCAGAACACCTGCATTGGTGTAGACACTTATACCTAGCCTAGCCTGAAATTATGAAACAAATGTGAGACGTGCACTTTGCCCATCCCCTCCCTATTTTATTAGGCAGGAGGTAGAGAGGAAACAAAGTGTATAAGACTGTGTTATATAGGGGGAGCAAAGTGTATAAGGCTGTATTATATTGGTTGGGGGAGCAGCGTGTATAAGGGTGTGTTATGTGGTTGGGGGCAGCAGAATGTATAAGGCTGTGTTATATGGGTGGGGTGAGTGAATCTAAGAGCTAGAGACTCAGTAACTGCCCAGATCCTTTACATAGAGCTATCACTGGAAGAGGAGAATAGAGAGCTCAGGCAGTCTTTACTGCAAAGAAAGCTGTGGAAGCCAGGTTCATTTTCACACAGCTCAGAGAAGAGTAAGCACAGACAGTGCAGGCAGCCAGTCACAGCATAGGGGGCATGTCCCGACTAGTGCTGAACTAAATATCAGGCAGCCAATCACAGAACCCGATGGTTCAGACTTAGCTCTAGACACTCACAGATTAGCTAATAGCTGTTATACTAAATGATTTAGGTAATACAAACCAATTGCAAAAGTGCTTATTTTTACTGTCCCCATCATTGCAGATAGGTTCTTTGGGGTTTTCTAGCTACACTAAGTCTGAATTAATCCACTGATTTCCTAAAGTCTTACCATTCTGGCCTACAAACTTAGGGACCTCCTCCAATAGATGACCACACTCCTCATCCCTTTCCAGAATATTCCACCTTCTGGTTACTTTGTCTAATAAGGTTGGGGCTGATCATACGTTGTTATGTACAGTTATGTTCCTGAGCTTTTGTATCCTAATGATGTCTGGTGAGGCCTCTCCTACCTCTTCATCTATCGTCCTATTTCCCCTAACCACACACTGTTCTGCTACGTTACCCATATCCTTATGATAACCTACATCCTCCTTTGGTAGAAACGTTTGGGGGAGGTGGGGTGAAAGCTTTCAGGTCTCACTATGTTTTTCCAATCCGTGGGTTTAGAACACATGGTACATGGTGGTACATAACACATTCACCTTCTTACTTCCACATCCAAATATTGGATGGTTCCGACTCTTCTTCAGAACCTGCCCATAAAAGAAACTCATGGTCCCCATATCTGAGTCAGGTAATTATGTGCCCAGAAAGTGGACAACTGGACGCCTACTCTGCTTCAAAAGTAGAATATGTCTGCATTACTTGGAGCTATAGGAGACCCAATCAATTCAGTCCCAAACCTGAAATAGTTACTTGTCAGTATCAGATACAATATGTTCATAAGAAATGAGAAGGGGAGAGGGGTCAGCCGTCTCTTCCAAGCTCACTCCACTCTGCCCTCCATATACATATATAGATTGCAGTTGTCCTGGGACAAGAGCTCGGCCCTTAACTGGCTTCACTTTCTGTTACAGTCACTTTCCTGGGATGGAATGTCCACTATAGTATAGTATAGGTATATATGTACATAATAGAGGTGTGTGTATAGAGTGTCATCTTTATCTCAATCCTCCTCATCTTCAGGTTCCTCAAGTTCTAGACTCACACAGCTAAAAACAATGGTCCTTTTTGTTAATGACCCACCAAGAATGGGCAAGGACAGAGACCTCAGGGCCATCAGGATATTAGACCTCATCTTGGAGATAATCTATTTCATAACTGGAGAGGTGAGAGTCTCACATGACATTTTATCTCTATCAGTAACAGGTGAATGATGGGAAAGGTGAGGGGTTCTTAGAATCTATGTACTGATCATTGTCTCCTCATACACAGGATTACACAGTATTTGAAGAGTTGTCTGGTGAGGTGTGTGGCCCCCCGTGTGTCAGGGGGATAAGGAGCAGCACCAGAGCCTTGAGCCACCTCCTCATTTCACTGATACAGAAGATCCTAGAACTGACCACCAGGGATCACTGAGCTGCTACTGGAGAGGTTGACTGGGAAAGCTGGGAATTTATATAACACCACTGGAACAGGGTCTGGGTGATGACAGGGAGAGGTCGAACGGGGAAATGCGAGGGAATTATATAGTAACACCACTGGAGGGTCGGGGTGAGGGACTGGAGAGGTACTGGGAATGCTGGGAATTATATAGTATCACCACTTTAAGGGTCTGGGTGATGACTGGACAGGTGATAGGGAGTGCTGGGAATTATATAGTAACACCATTGGGGTGGTCTGGGAATACTGGGAATTATATATTAACCCCACTGGAGGGGTCTGGGTTTTTGACTGAGAGGTTCTGGAACTGGGGAGATGTGGGCTGGGGGAATTTATAGTACACACCACTGGAGGGGATCTGGGTTGATAAACTGGAGAGGTGACTTGGGAAAATGCTGGGAATTATAATAGTAACACCACTGAGGGGTCTGGGTGATGATGGGATCCTTGTGTTGTCAGGTTCCTATAAGGTGTCAGGATGTCGCTGTCTATCTCTCCATGGAGGAGTGGGAGTACATAGATGGACACAAGCGTCTGTACAAGGACATCATGATGGAGGATCCCCAGCCGCTAACATCACCAAGGATGGACAAGGACGGAGACCTCAGGGCCACGAGGATATTAGACCTCACCTTCGAGATCATCTACTTAGTAACTGGAGAGGTGAGAGTCTCTCACATAAACCTCCTCTTCTCTCTATCATTAACAGGTGAATGATGGGAAAGGTGAGGGGTTCTTAGAAATCTATGAAAGTGATCGTTGTCTCCCCCATAACACAGGAGATTACACAGTAGTGAAGAAAGTCCGTCTGGGGAGTGTGTGGGCCCCCCGTTGTGTCAGGAGGATGGAGCAGCACCCAGAGCCCCGAGCCTCCACCTCATTCAGTGGATACAGAAGATCCTAGATCTGACACCAGGATAAATTTGAGTTTGCTGACTGGAGAGGTGACGGGGAATGCTGGGAATTATATATAACACCACTGGAGGGGTCTGGGTGTTTCCCTGGAGAGGTTGACCGGGGAAAGCTGGGATTTTTATAGTAACACCACTGGAGGGGTCTGGGTGATGACTGGAGAAGTGACTGGGAATTATATAGTAACACCACTGGAGGGGTCTGGGTGATGACTGGAGAGGTGACTGGGAATGCTGGGAATTATATGGGTAAACACCACTGGAGGGTCTGGGTGATGACTGGAGGGGACTGGGTATTATATAGTAACACCACTGGAGGGGTCTGGGTTATGACTGGAGAGGGGACTGGGAATGCTGGAATTATATAGTAACACCACTGAGAGGGGTCTGGGTGATGATGGATCCTTGTGTTTGTTCAGGTTTCTATAAGGTGTGGGGAAAATGTCGCTCTGTCTATCTCTCCAATGGAGGAGGGGGAGTACATAGAAGGACACAAGGATTTTGAAAACAAGGCAATTATGATGGAGGATCCCCGGCCTCTCCCATCACCGGGTAAGAGGAGACCTTCATGATTATCGAGGATAGGCCAGGTATGAGGTTCGCCTAAAGTCACCCACCCTCTGGGCATCACGTACTAGTATATACACTGTATTCAGTCACTGAGGCAGAGTTATTATTATTGTAGAAAAGACCATAAACCCAGAGTAGACCCACAGAAGATATGGGATGTATCAGAGTGGTGCATGCTGGGTGATAGAGTTGGAGCATCTTTCACATTCCTCTTTCTTAATCCACCTCTTGCTAGGTTTACTTTACCAGATTTGTGGTACACACCAGTAATAAAGTTGTAACCTCACAAGGCCAAGCCTCCTTTCTAGACATTATTGACAATTATCTATAGAAATGCAAAAAGTATCTGAAAGACAGAAGAAATCTAACACAAGGTCTGTACAGCGGTTGTATAAGATATGAGACCCCGGGTTATTGACGAGCTGCTCTATGTGATACATGTTATGTGTAAATAGGAAGAGGAAAATCTTGACTTTATCATTTTATGGGTTCTTTTGCATTTAATATAAGTTTTGTTTGAGTAAAAAGTTTTCATTTATTTTACAGATGAAGACTCCAATCATGAAGGAGAAGATAATCCATCACAGATCGGCAAACCTAGAACTGGACATAGACCGGCCAAAATGTTTACATGTTCTTAATGTTGGAAACATTTTGAAACAGAATCTCATCTGTCCCTGCACAAGAAAAGTCACACAGATGAAAGACCATTCTAATGTTCAGAATGTGGGAGATCTTTTAGAAAGAAATCAAATCTTATTAGACATGAGAAAAGTCATATAGAGAAGCAGCCATTTCATGCCCTGAATGTGGGAAATGTTTTATCAAGGAATCAAATCTCATCAAACATAAGAGAAGTCATACAAGGGAAAATACATTTTCATGTCCTGAATGTGGGAAATGCTTTAGGGTTAAATATCTTTTTGACAGACATCAGAGAATTCACACAGGGGAGAAACCATATTCCTGTTCCGAATGTGAAAAATGCTTTAGGCTTAAACGTCATCTCAACAACCATTTGAGAATTCACACAGGAGAGAAACCATATTCGTGTTCAGAATGTGATAAATGCTTTAGGCTTAAAGGTCTTCTCGTCAGGCATGAGATAATTCACACTGGGGCAAAACCATTTTCTTGTTCGGAATGTGGAAGGTGCTTTACCAGTAAAATAAATCTTACTGCACATCTAAGAAATCACACAGGGGAGAAGCCATTTACATGTATAAAATGTGGAAAATGTTTTATGCATAAGTCAAGTCTATATTTACATCACAGAGTTCATGAGAAGCCATTTTCATGTTCAGAATGTGGGAAAAGTTTTAGCCAGAAATCAAGCCTCATGGAACATCTAATGTGTCACACAGGAGAAAAGCCGTTTTCATGTTCAGAATGTGGAAAATGTTTTATCAGGAAATCAAATCTTACGGAACACCTAAAAAGTCATTCAGGAGTGAAGCCGTTTCCATGTCCAGAATGTGGGAAATGTTATACCCAGAAATCAGGCCTTATGAGACATCTACAAAGTCACTCTGGAGTGAAGCCATTTCCATGTCCAGAATGTGGGAAGTGTTTTGGCCTCAAAACGTGCCTTATGAAACATGTAAGAAGTCACACGGGAGAGAAGCCATCCTTATGATCAGAAGGTGGAAAGTGATTCAGAGACAAATCAGGCCTTATAAGACATGTAAGAACTCACACCGAGGAGAAGCCATATTCATGTTTAGAATATGGAAAATGCTTTGGCAAGAAACATAGTCTTGTTAAACATCAGGGAATTCGCACTGGGGAGAAACCATTGTGATCAATAGAGTCCAGACAACAGACATGATGCCAGGAACAACGGAAGAATAGCAGTCTTGGACCAGCAGGCATGACGACAGGAACAAAAGAGGAACAGCAGACTTGAACGAGCAAGCAGGACACCAGGATAGAACAGGAACCAGCAGGCAGGATAAAGACAACAGCAGACATGGTTTAAAGCATCAGAGCTGAGGGCAGAGGCAGGAGCATAAGCAGCAGACAGGCAGAGGCCACAAACAGGCAGGCAATAAATGAAGGACTAGGGCCACCAGATACAGGAACTCAGGAGGGCAAGAACTCAGACTCAGGAACCTTGGAGGAAATGATTCTAGTGCAATGGACCTTAGCTTGCACATCAGATACTGAGGCCCAGACTGGAGGTAGTACCTGGGTTTAAGAGCCCAGCCAGGCAGGGTGATGAGCTGCAGCTGAGTAAGTACTAAACAGGAGTTAACTGCTTCTATGCTAGGCAGCAGACAGAACAAAGGCCCGATTCCACCACCAGGATCAAAGGGAAAGTTACTGACACAAAGGAGGCAGGGAAACTTGAAGATCGTGACAGTACTCCCCTCCCATTCAGAGAAGGCCTAGCACAATGCCAACAACACTTATGCCAGTGGGTATCGCTACTTCTCTTTTTTTTTTTTTTAAAAAACATATTTTATTAAAGGTTTTCCAACATATGTATGATAAATGTAACATTATATCAAAAAGAGATACAGACACGGTCTCTTGATGGAAAAATATCCATGGTATAATCTGCGTCGAGAAGCCACAGAGCTTCAAATGATGACAGAATCGTAATCACAAAAAGCAATGTACAATATCAAAAGAATAACAAAATAATAAGCAGTAAGCAAATATATTAGTCATAAAAGTGAAGTGCTTAAAAGAACAAAAGAAGTCCTTCCTGACTTTTCCTATCATCAATCGATCTCCTACAAGGTGGAGGGGGAGGAGGTAGGAACAAAGAACAAGAGAGGAATCAAGGCCACGTCACACATTTGCATGATATTTATCACTTATTTACTATTTGAGAGCCCCCAGAGTGTCAGCTAAGGCTCCCCTCGCGTACTATCCTGTATAGCAGAAAGATTCCCACTTGGGCAATCTAGTCCCTGGAATAATGGGAGGTGTGAGGACTCCCAGCTTCCACATATGTCACTAGAAAGCAAACAATTAGGCAAAAGGCATGTCCCCAGTTTAGATGCAAGGCCTGACTGCTCCCAATCCATCCATAGGAAACAAGCCCAGCAGGGAGGCTAAGCATCAAATTATTGTCAGCTAATTTAGTTAGCACCTGGTCAGGCTTGTGCTACCAGAGACCAAGCATCAAAGAGACATAGCAGACAGCCATGTGCCAATATTTCATAAGGATTTATGGAATAACCTGCATCACCGGCACACTCGGTTTCAAGTTTTCAAATATGAAGCATCCCACACGCATAGCTGTCACTCCCGCGTTTGTAGCGTCGACGGGCTAGGAGGAGAGGAAATGCAGCATAGCGAATGCGGCCAGCTGTAACAGAGCAGTGAGCTGTGGTTTGGTACCCAGTCATAGTCTTAGGCTACCACCCAAGATCTGATGGGTATCAACTGGCTTGAGTTCTGTACAAATGTAATGCCCGCCAATATGATCCATTTTGTGACCGGAGTAAAAAAAAAAAGCATGGTCCGAAAGGGAGGAGAGTGTAGTCCATCCCAGGGGCGTGAGAGGTGTGTCAGGGGGTGTGAAGGGGGTATGACGTGGGATGTCCTAGTATTGTTTAAAGTCAAAATCCGACCGGGTCCAGGCACGTTCCAATGGGAGGGGTCACGGCGAACGTACCGGAGCATCCAGAATCAGCAGGCTGCATTCATCCTATTTGCATGACCGAGCACAAAGGTCCTCAACCTAAGGGTAGACGGACACATCTTGCTATGCTTTTTGTCTGGTATACGCCATTTCTGTGATTTGCACCTTTTGACAATATCTGTATGTGTCATTACCCCTATGTATATACTGATTTGTATTCTTCGACTCACAAGCGCGGATTAAATCTTTTAAACTTCTAATCCTGAAGATGTGTCTCGTATGTCTTGATCAGGTTTTTCTCGGTTCTCTAATAGATCGCTACTGGGTGGTTCCTGGGCCTTGTTATAAGGTCTGTAACTTGACCTGGTGCTATATAGATAACGAGGAACTTGTGGCAGTCTACCGGGGCTGGCAGAGTTCTGTTTCACCAGTGTGGCAAAACAAGATCTCTCCCTCAGCCGTTAGGTTGAGGAGTGAGTGGGGTATCCTCTTGCACTTCCCTTCGATTGTACCCGTGTGGACAGGGGTTAACTGTGAAACCATATCTGGCTGACCTTGCATACCCCTAGGGGGAGTGCAACGTCACAAATACACTCCAAGTCCGGCCATCAACCCTCGAGTGGGCACAGGCTTTTGCTGATAGGAGGTTATACATTTTTTCCACTTTTTAAAATGCTACTTCTCTTAAGTCTAGGCTGCATGGCAGCATCTGGAGCAGGATACTTCTTGAACGTGAAGGGCAGGGCCAGACATGGAAACTTCAGCACCATGGGGGTTAAGGGCACAGAAAGCAGGACAGTACAAGGATGCTTCGGCTCTTTCAGGACAGAAGGCCACCGAGTACTTAAAGGCAGAATTGAACAGAGTCTCTGCAAACCTTCAGAAGATACAGAAGACCATGAACTGGACAGGCTGTATCAGGCAGTACATCAGAAGGCATTGGAGTCATGACAACTCTCTCTTGGCTGTGCTTCCGGCCACAGCTGTGCACCACACCAGCGAGGCTCAAAGGCTGTAGGCAGGGATTATCTTCGATTTACCCGGAAACAAGTAGACTGCAAAGAAAACCGCTCATTCTCAGCATTGGGAGGATCCAACACAACTGGATGAGGAGTAGATGCCAAGATCAGGGATACATCCTCTTCTAGGAAAGACAAGCTAACCTGCTGTGGTTTCTTCAAGACAGATGGCACTAGAATTGTGATAGTCATAGATGGGACAGACAATTGATGCAGGGAGAGCGCCCCTTCACAGGAACATTTTCTCCAAAGTGGATATAGTCTGGACAAGGCTTGTGATCCCTTACACATTGTAAAGAAGCTGAAGGACAAGAGGTCAGTCCAGGTACTTGGCTTAGAAATTGTGACATAGGCAAAGCTAGTGCTTGACAGAAGACATCACACGAATCCGGGACAGACATGGTAACAGAACTAGACAGAACATAGAAAATGACGGCTGATGCTGGTACTGGGATGAGATCAGATGAGTCACACATGGTTGGAGCATGTGCAAAAACAGGACTGGACTTGAGCTCAAATAGTAGCTGTAGATACAATGATGGCAGACTCAGGGCTTTCTGATGACAGAAGAGGAGCAGATACTAGATCAGAACCAGAAAGTTCAGTCTCAGAAGCATGGGAAGGAATCGCAGATGCTATAACAGGGGTGACAGGTGCAGATTTTGATATTGTGCTGGTATACACTTTGGTTAGATCAGAATCGAACACTGGAGAGTTTTGGGACACTGCCACAGAAGGTACAGATACAGTTGGCTTGGATTCAGAAATCTTGGAGTATCTATTGGCAGAACAGAGACACCCCCCCCCACCCCACCCCCCCCCCCCCCCCCCCCCCCCCCCCCCCCCCCCCCCCTCCAAAAAAAAAGAACCTTTGACTTCTGTGGATGAACCAAGGTTTGGAAGCTCTGTAAACTAGAGTGGACTTGGAACGTCTATGGACCGGAACATTCTTGAAAGTGTCAGGAATCTCTTTAAAAAAAGCTACAGGTGCAGACTTAAGAAATACTGGAACAGCTGGTGATAATCCGGGAACCTTATAGGCCTTGGAATTTTGGAGTTGCAGAGAATGCGGGTCTGGATACGTCCGACTTGACCCTACAAGTAACAAAATGGACATGGGAGCTCAAACCATAGTATCCAGAGAAGCAAGTTCACATGGAAGTCTCTGAGATGGATAGCAGAAACAAGGACTTCATATGACTGACATGAAAGACTGCTGATGGACAAAGAAGAGACCCCAGGAGCATAAACAGGAACACTAGGGTCACCAGGATGCAGGAACTCATGGAATTCAGGAACTAGGAACTTGAAACTCAGAAACTTGGAGGACATGAGCCTAGCTTGGACATCAGATTCTAGGAACACAGTACTGCGAAGCTAGCAGCGTTGGTTTTAAGGCCCAACCAGGCAAGATGATGAGCTGCAGTAAAGGAGGAGTTAACTGTGTGCTGGATGTAAACAGCAAAGGTCAGATGCCACCACCAGGATCACATATGGGAGGTTAAAGATCTCGCAGATCCTGATAAGCTGCTTGTGTCTCAGTGAAGCTGCGCGAAAACCCCCTTAAACTAGTTATGAGAGGTGTCTTATTCATCTTCGAGTCAGACTTGACCTAATTTAATTGCTTCGTCCTTTACTGATTCCTTCTTCAGGTCTAGACTATTGGATTATATAATTCACATATATAATCTCTCATCACACAGAATGGACTCTTTCAAGCACATTTAGAAAATGAGATCCGCTTTGAGAACTTTAAAGACTATTGTGTATTGACCTCTACAATGGACTGTACAAGAACTGTACTAATTGGCTAAGATAGTCTCCTGGAGGTGTTCCAAGGGTGGGCAGTGTATGGGCTACATATGTGTGTGTGACTGGTATATAAGATTTCACTCAAGGTTATTTAAGCACGTCCCATTACCCTCTCCTAGTGCCTTTCCCTTTTCTTTGTATCCTTGTCCTTTAGGTTTGTTGTATATTTGATTTATCCTTTGTTATAAACCCTTTAAAGATCACAGTTGGTGTCCTTATGGTGTTAATTGAGGTCGTCCAAAATACCCAACGCTCTTCTACAAGGTTTCAGTATTCTTAACGGGGTAATTGTTGTATAAAGACTATATTTTGGGGAAATCAAAACTGTTTCACTAATGACAGCCGAGATACACTGTCTCCCTACTGTAGGCATCTAGGGTGCCAAGAATGATATCAAATATCCAGGCCTGAGTGTGCTGCCTCGGTTGGGTAGCCTCTTGAAGGAGAGGAGCAATTGTAGGGACTTCTAGAGAAGAAACGTGGGGCAGGAGGAACTTGGCTCAGACTTGGTAGCTATACTGATGGGTCTCCATGCTTGAAGTATTGTTTTTGTATGTTTGGCATTAGGGACAGTTGTGCCTCATAGTGTGAAGGGAAATATATATATTTTTCTATACATTTTTTCTAATGCTATTCTAATGGTGTTTGTGGTGCATAAGCTTAGCTGAAACTAACAGATGAAACTCCAGAAAATGGCGCCTGTTTACTGGACCACACCCCACCTCACGAGCCATCATGGATCTGGGTGGAAACAGTCCCCCCCCTATAAGATCATATCTGAGAATGCAATCACCTAGTGCACATTCCCTGCATGGATTGCAATGAACAAGGAACTTATTTTTTTTAGATTGTGAAATCATTGTGGGTGTTCATTTTTTGTATACATTTTAGTATATTTTTTTTTCTTTTAGATTTCAATATTTGTGGGTATTTTATTAATAAAATGCCTAATAGTTTCAAGGTTTCCACTCTTAGCACACCAGAGGGAGCACATCAAGAGAAAATAGTGTTTGTCTCTTAATGTACAAAGAGCATGAATAGCAGCACTGCTGTAAATGTGGGTCACATATCGACCTCGATCTCCCCGACGGTGCTGAGTAGAGTGACCGCACAGGCCTCCCCCTCCTCAACCGTGTGACATATGGAGGGGGCTGGGATTGTTGAATTCTGAGTCACCATTTTGTTGGTGATGACTACACACAATACAGAGCTGCATTTCGTTCCATAGCTTGAAAAACGGGAATAATCAGATGTGAAGACTGTGATTAATTTAGGGTTATATTCAGCGTCTTTGACGCCGTTGTAAATACGGCCTCGATGGATATTGTGTTTTTGGATGCTGATCTGTCGGACTTGACGTATCTGAAATAAATATGCAGTGTTGATTTTGACACTTGCTGTTATTAGAACAACGCATCGACTCTTTCACCTCGTACGTCCGTGATTGGCTGGCGTCTCTATCTGCTGTCTGTCACATCTGTTCCAGGGATTTGTCTCTTTCTAATTCTTGGTCCGAAAGACGCAGCAGGAGCCCTATAATAAACCATAGGGTGCGATCCTGCTGCAGCCAAAATGGATCCAAACACTCAGCTGCGTTTTGCACGAATCCAAAGACGCCATATGCACATATCCTTACTCTATATCACTATGGATATGCAGAAGGAACGCCATCAGTTTATGTCTGCCATCCCTGCGCTCACAGGTGAGGTATCCACAGGTGACCAAGTCTACATTTACTTTTGAACGAGCGATATAAATGGCGGACCCGGCGCACGTGCAACTTCGCTGAAAGTCAAGGATGCTGACTTATTATGAAAGTTGTCTTTAATTCTTAAAAGATGCAGGGGTAAAACGTAGACAATAAAACCCAACGCGCTTCCTGCCGTACACCGGCGCTTTCTCAAGGGTAATTCAGCATCCTTGAACTTGTTTTATCGACGTTGCAGTGAGCCGGGGGTTCCCCATTTTATTCTGCTTCCAGATTTATCCGGCATTCATACCTGAAACACCTGAGGAGAACACAGAGAACGAGCTGGCTGCCGTGATAAGGGCTACGGCACCACAAGTCCCTCTATAATTGAGAGCGAAAACCATCATTAGGTAAGAAACGAGCATTTACCTATTTCTAGCTGCTACTCTTTTTTTTTACGTCTTCACTATTGTGCGCCCTTTGTGTTTTTTTTTTCTTCTTCTATCTTATGAAAAGACGTGTACGACAGGAGGTAAGCTTAAGAGAACGGTACGTATGTCAGAGGGATCGACAGTATCGACAGGAGGACTAAATAGAGAAACGACGTATGTCAGAGGGCAATGATCGTGTAGAAGGAGGAACTAAAGGAGGAACGACGTGTGTCAGAGGGGAACGATGGTGTACGGGGGGAACAGGAGGAACTATAAGCAGGAACGACGGATGTCAGAGGGGAACTGACAGGTGACGGGAAGGAGGAAATAATAGAGGAACGACGTCGTGTCAGAGGGGAATCGATGTCGATACGACAGGAGGAACTAACAGACGGAACATTGTTATGTCATATGGGATCGACGTAGCATGACAAGGTGGAAACTAAAGTGGAATGACGGAGTGTGTCTAGTGGGAAGAACAATGTGATACGACAGGAGGAACTAAAGAGGAACGACGTATGTAGAGTGGGCAACGACGTATTACTGATCAGGAGGAAATAAGGTAGGAACGACGTTGTTGTCAGATGCGGGAAATCGACGTATACGAAAGGAGGAGACAAAGTAGAGGAATGACGTTTGGTCAAGAGGGGAACGACGTAAACGGTACAGGAGGAACAAAAGAGGAAAGCGGACGTGTACGGAAGGAGTGAACTAAAGAGGACAGACGACGGTGTGTCAGAGGGGAACGACCTGTACGAAAGGAGGAAAACTAAGAGTGAATTGACGGTGTCAGAGGGGGAACGACGTGTACTGACTAGGCAGGAACTAAAAATGAGAGAACAGATCGTATGTCAGATGGGTACGACGGTGTAAGACGGAAGGAACCTATAGAGGAACGAACGGTGTGTCAGAGGGAACGGACCGTGTACCGGACAGGACGGAACTAAAGCGAGGAACGACGTTGTCATGAGGGAACGACGTACTCGACACGGAGGATTATAAAGAGGAAACGATGTGTGTCAGGGGAACGACGTGTACGACAGGAGGATACTAAAGAGGAAACGACGATAATGTCATAGAGGGAAACGACGTACACGACAGGGAGGAACTAAAGAGGAACGGACGTGTGTCAGAGATGGAACGACGTGTAGGACTAGGAGGATCTAAAGAGGAACGACGCTTTGTCAGATAAGGGACATGAACGTACATGACAGGAGGAACTAAAGAGGACGAGTGTGTCAGGAGGGGATTACGACGTGTACGATCAAGGATCTGGGTACTTAATGAGAGGAGAGATCGTATGTCAGAGGGGAACAGACGTGTACGACAGGAGGATCAAAAAGAGGAACGACTATAATGGTCTTAGGGGAACGAACCGTGTACGACAGGAGGAATCAAAGGGGAAAAGTATATATTCACTAGGGGAACGAAGTGTATGACAGGAGGAATAAAGAGGAACGAATGTGATGTCAGAGGGGACGATGTGTACGACAGGAGGAACTAAAGAGGTACAACGACGTGTGTCAGAGGGGAATGACGTATAAGACTCAGGAGGAACAAAAGAAGGAAAAGACCTGTTGTACGACAAGGTGGAACTATAGAGGATCGACGTATGTCCAGTGGGGGTAATGACGTGTACCATGGACAGCGAGGAATAAAGAGGAACGCGACGCTTCGGAGATGTGTCAGAGGGGAACGACCTGTTCAGTCAGGAGGAAGCTAAAGAGATCGCACGAAGTGTGTCCAAGAGGGGAACGACGGTGGTTCTGACAGGAGGAACTATAGAGGAACGACGTGGTGTCAGTGTGGGAACGACGTGTACGGACGCAGGAGGGAACCTAAAGTTGGAACGACGTATGTCATAGGGGAACGTACGTACACGTACAGAGGAACTAAAGAAGGAGACGACCCCACAGCTGTGTCAGAGCAGGAATCGACGTTGTAGGGACAGGAGGACCTAGAGAGGAACAATACGTATTGTCATAAGGAATGACGTACATGACAGGTAGGAATCTAAAGAGGATAATCGACGTTGTGTCAGAGGGTTGAACGTACTGTGGTACGGACAGGAGGATACTAAAGAGATACGACGTATGTCAGAGGGGACGACGTGGTTAGACAGGAGGAACAAAAGAGGAACGCACGTATGTCATAGGGAACGACGTGTACGACAGGAGGAACAAAGAGGAACGATATATGTCATTGTGGGATCGAAGTGGTATGGACAGCGAGGAACTAAAGAGGAAGATGTGTATGTCCAGAGGGGAACGATGTGTACGACTCAGGAGGGAACTAAAGGGAAACGACGTTGTTGTCAGAGAGGGGAATGACGTATCGGAAGGATGGAACAAAGAAGAGTGAACGGACGGTGTACGACAGGTGGAAACTTATAGAGGAACGACGCTATGTCAGAGGCGGAATTGACGTGTATTGACAGAGAGAGAGAACTAAAGAGGAACGACGTGTGTCGCAGAGTGGGCATACGATCCTGTACGAAGGAGGAAACTAAGAGGAAAGCGAAAGTGTGGTCAGAGGGGAAAGACGTGTTACGACAGGAGGAAACTATAGAGGAACGGACGTGTGTCAGAGGGGAACGACGTGTACGACAGGAGAACTAAAGAGGAAACGACGTATGTGCAGAGGCGGAACGTGGTATAACGACAGGAGGAAACTAAAGAGAACGACGTATGTCATAGGGTGGAACGACGTGGTTTTACACGAATCAAGGAGGAAATAGAAGAGGAACGACGTGGTCAGAGAGGAACCACGTGTTAGGACTGGTGAGGGACCTAAGAGGAACAGACGTATGTCATTAAGGGAAGAGTACAATGACGGAGCGAACTTAAAGGAGGATGACGAAGATGTGTTCAGGGGGGAAAGTACGTGTACGAAAGGATGGGTACTAAAGAGGATAAGGACGTAGTGTCAGATGAGGGCAACGACTGTGGTACGACAGGGAGGAACAAAAGAGGATCGACGTAGTGTCATAGGGGTAACGACGTGTACTGACAGGAGGAACAAAAGAGGAGATAACTATATATGTCTAGGGGACAACGAAGTGTAGACTGACAGGAGGATAGCTAAAGGAGGAACGATGTTGTGTCAGAGGGGGAACTGATGTGTATCCGATCAGGAATGGGAAGACTTAGGGAGGAACGGATCGGTGGTCAGAGGGGAATGACGGTTTTAGGACAGGGAGGAACAATAAGAGGAACGACGTGACGACAGGAGGAAATATAGAGGAACGTCGTATGTCAGAGGGAAGTGGACGTGTACGACGGAGGAACTAAAGAGTGAACAGAAGTGTAGTCAGAGGGGATACGACATTGTACGACTGGCAGCGCGAAATATTAGAGAGGAGACGACGTGTGTCAGAGGGGAACGACGTTTGGTACGACAGGAGGAACTAAAGAGGAAGAGACGTTTGTCAGAGTGGGAACGAGGATATACGTCAGGAGGAACTAAAGAGGAACGTCGTGTGTTCAGTGGGCGACAGACCTGTACGACAGGAGGAACTAAAGAGGAACGAGTGTGGTCGAGGGGAACGAGCGTGTACGACAGGAGGAACTAAAGAGGAACGATTATATGTCAGAGGGGAAGACACTGTACGGACAGGAGGGAACAAAGTGGAACGTGTGTGTCAGAGAGGACGACGTGTACGACAGGAGGACACTAAAGAGGAAGACGTTGGTGTCAGAGGGCGGGAAGACAAGTACGTAAAGGTGGAACTTATAGGAGGGAACGAGCGTGTGTCAGAGGGGAGAACGACGGTGTACGCCCAGGAGGAACTAAAGAGGAACGACGTTATGTCACGAAAGGAGAGGAAGGGAGAGAAGGGAATGTAATTTAGGGTGGGATCGAGGTATACGACATGGAGGAAACTAAAAGAGTGGACGTACGTGTGTCAGAGGGGAACGACGTGTACGCAGGGGAAACTAAGGGAACGACTGTGTGTCAGAGGGGAACGACCCTGTACGACAGGGGAACTAAAGAGAGGAACGGACGTATGTCAGAGGGGAACGACAGTTGTTACGACAGTGAGGAAGCCTAAGAGGACGACGTTTGTCAGAGGGGAACGGATCGTGTATGACCATGGAGGACACTATAGAGGAACGACGTAATGTCAGAGGGGAACGGACCTCGTAAGACCCGGAGGAACTAAATAGGGATACGATAGACATGTGTCGAGTGTGTGTGTGTGTGTGTGTGTATACGCAGGAGGAACTGAAGAGGAACGACGTGTGTCCAGGGGGATATACGGACGGTACGACAGGAGGAACAAAGAGGGAACGAGCGTGTGTCAGATGGGGACGGCGTGTATGACAGGAGGAATAATAGAGGGATACGACGTATGTCATAAAGGGAAAGTCATGTGTAGACCAGGAGGAATGCTAAAGGAACGAAGTGTGTCAGAGGGGAAAGATCTTGACATGGACAGGAGGAAACTAAAGGGGAACGACGTGTGTCAGGGGGTAACGACGTGTACGGACATAGGAGGAACTAATGACCGGAAGAAAGTATGTCGCAGAGGGGAATGTGTACACGACAGGAGAACTAAAGAGCTAACGTCGTGTTTGTCAGAGGGATCGACGTGTACGACAGGAGGAAGCTAAAGAGGACCACAGACTTATGTCAGAGGGTGGAACGAGGTCGGTGTACGACAGGAGGAAACTAAGAGTGAACGAGCGTGTGTCAGAGGGGGAAGACGGTACGGACAGGAGGAACTAAAGTGGAACGACGTGTGTCAGCGGGGTACGTCGTGATACGCACGGAGGAATATAAGAGGATAACGACGTATGTCAGAGAGGGGAGCGTCGTACATGACAGAGGAAACTATTAAAGAGGAACGTCGTATGTAAGAGGGAGAAGCTGACGTGTACGGACAGGGGGAACTAAGAGGAACGCCGTGTGTAGAGGGGAGCGACCTGTGTACCGATGAGGAGGAAATAAAGAGGAACGACGTGTCGTCAGCAGGGGGAACGTACGTGTACGACAGGCGGAACTAAAGTGGAACGACGATGTGTCAGAGGGAGAACGACGTACATGACAGGAGTGAATACTAAAGAGGAATCGAGCGTACATGACAGGTAGAACGCTAAACGAGCTACAACGTGTGTCAGAGGGGAGGATCGTAAATTGACAGGCTGGAAATACTAAAGAAGAACGACGTTGTGTCAGAGGGGAACGACGTGTACGACAGGAGGACGTAGTTAGGAGAAACTAAAGAGGAAACGAAGTGTGTAGAGGGGAGAGGACCTGTCGACAGGAGGAACTAAAGAGGAACGACATGTGTTCAGAGGACGGAACAATGGTATACGACAGGAGGGAACTAAAGAGGAACGACGTGTGTCTGGGGAACGACGTGTACGAAAGGAGGAAAAAAAGAGGAAAGACGTGTGTCAGGGGAACGACGTGTATGACAGGAGGAACTAAGAGGAACGAGCGTATGTCATAAGGGAACGACGTGTACGACAGGAGGCAACGTAAGAGGAATGAAGTGTGTCACTAGATGGGGAACGATAACATGACAAGGAGGAACTATAAGGGGAATACGACGTGTGTCAGAGGGGACACGAGTGTACGACAGGAGGAATTAAAAAGAGGAACGAGTTATGTCAGAGGGGGAATTGCGTACACGACAGGAGGAACTAAAGCAGGTAACGTCGTGTGTCAGAGAGGGGAACGACGTGTACCGACAGGAGGAAACTAAAGTGGATAGACGTATGTCAGAGGGGAACGATCGTGGTACGCAGGAGGAACTAAGAGGACGAACGACTTCTGTCAGAGGGGGAACGAGCGTGTACGACAGGAGGAACTAAAGAGGAACGACGTGTGTCAGAGGGAAACGACGTGTACGACAGGAGGAAGCTTAGAAGTGAACGACGTGGTCAGCGGGGAAACGCGTGTAAGACAGGAGTGAAATCTAAAGAGGAAACCGACGTATGTCGCGAGGGGTAGCGACGTACTGACAGGAGAACTAAAGAGGATCGACGTATGTCAGAGGGAGCGACGGTGTACGTCTGGGGAACTAAGAGAACGACGTGTTGACGAGGGGGAACGACGTGTAGACAGAGGACTAAGAGAAACAGAATGTGTGTTCAGAGGGGAGCGCGTGCTGTACGAGAGGAAGGAACTAAAGAGGAACGACGTGTGTCAGAGGGAACGCGTGTACGACAGGAGGAACTAAAGAGGATACTGAGTGTGTCAGAGGGAACGGACGTAAATGACAGGTGGGAACTAAAGAGGAAAGACGTACATGACAGAAGAACTTAAGAGCAAAACAGAAAGTGTGTCAGAGGGGAGCGACGTACATGACGAGGGAGGAACTAAAGGGAGCGACGTGTGTCAGAGGGGATCGAAGTATACGATCAGGCAGGTATCTAAAGAGGAACGACTGTATGTCAGAGGGGTGCGACGTGTACCGACAGGGGGAGAACTAAAGTAGGAACGTAATGTGTCAGAGGCGAACAATGTATACGACACGGGAGGAACTTAAGAGAAGAGTGTGTCGAGGGGAGCGAAAGTGTACGAGAGGAGGAAACTAAAGAGACGACGTGTGTCAGGAGGGGAACGACGTGTACGAAAGGGAGGGAAACTAAAGACTGAACGTACTTAGTCAGAGGGGAACGAGTGTACGATAGGAGGAACTAAAGAGGAACGCATCTGTGTGTCAGAGGGGAACGACGTGTACCGGACAGGAGGTACTAAAGAGGAAGAACGTGTGTCAGCGGGGAACGAGTGTACGACAGGAGGAACTAAAGAGGAACGACGTATGTCTAGAGGGAGCGAGCGTACATGGACAGGAGGAAATAAAAGAGAAAGACGTATGTCTAGAGGGAGCCGACGTGTACGACAGGGGGAACTAGAAAGAGGAACGAGTGTGTCAGAGGGGTAACGCGTGTACGACTCAGGAGGAAGCGTGTAAAGAGGAACGATGGTGTTTTTGTTCAATGGGAATGGGGAGCGACGTGCTACCGATGTGTGAGGAACTAAAGAGGAACGAAGTGTGTCAGAGGGAGAACGAATCAACAACCAAAAAAAAAAATATGACCCCTTAACCATATTACTCGGGGTTCGGCAAATGCCTAGACGTGTACGACAGGAAGGACACTAAAGAGAGGAACGACGTGTGTCAGAGGGGAGAGACGTGTACGAGAGGAGGAATCTAAAGGGAATCGGACGTCTGTCAGAGGGGAATGACGATCGTACATGTACAGGAGTAACTAAAACAGGACACGAGTACATGTCAGGAAGAAACTATAGAGCCAACATCGTGTGTCAGAGGGGAGCGACGTAAATGACAGAGAGGAGAACTAAAGTGGAACGACGTGTGTCAGAGCGGGGAAAAGACGTATAAGACAGAGGTAGAACTTAAGAGGGAACGACGTATGTCAGAGGGGAGCGAGTGTACACGACAGGGGGAACTAAAGAGGAAACGAACGTGTGTCAGGGGGAGCGACGTGATACAGAGAGAGGAATAGTAAAGGAGGAAACGTCGTGTGTCTAGAGAGGAACGAATGTGTACGACAGGAGAACTTAAAGAGGGAGACGATGTATGTCAGGAAGGGGAGCGACGTGTTCGACAGGGGGAAGACTAAATGGGTGTGCGAACGTGTGTCAGAGGGGTGATGATTGTATATCATAGGAGGACACTTGTCTGCAGAATTGATTCAGTTGAGGACAATATAAATGGACTTAGGGTCCTTCAACCCGGAGAAGCACTTAGATGCCTCTAAGTTTCCCAGCTGAGAGAGGAGTGCAAGTCCCTGCATCCATGGGGTGTGACAGGGCTGAGGACGTGTGGAGCCCATATATCTCACTTCACTGGCTATGACAAATACCGCCCCACACATCCATCTGGTATAGAACGCTCCGGTACTTTTCCCACTTTTCCCAGAGCGGCCAAACGTGAGATCTCCAGTGCATAGAGAGACTGTGCATCTGTTTATAACATACATCTCCATTTCTTGGCGCAGAGTGCCATCTACTGGCGTGAAATTGAATTGCATCCAGCTCTTCCAGAGTGTCATTACAAAGCCCTGGGAAAAGGACGCCATTCATTCTTCTATCAAGTGAGGGGGGCGAGAAGTTGGGGGAAATAGACCCGTCGTCTGTTTCGTGGAAAAATATTTCCCAATCATGGGGAAAACCAATAAATCTAAACCCAAAGATCTCCAGGGACCTCGGGATTATGCTAATCTGTCTCCCACCAATAGATTCCATTAGGTCTACCTACACTTTTCCGGTAATGCTTTGTGAGGGATAATCTTTGCCTAAAGACACCTCTTCTACAGACCCTGAAGGAGTCTCCAAATCTTTTAGGACAGTCCTGTAAGGAATGGTCTTTGGCCCAACAGTAAAGACACAAGTTATCAGAACTTGAATCCAGAAACTCTTCCCACTGAGCTATTTCGCTATCTGGACCATCTTTTCCATGGGGCAAACTAGGTAGTTGCCCGGGGGCCCCACAAGTATAGGGACCCCAAGTGGTATATGTATGTCCTAGAAATACAAGAAAAATACTCTGGATCCCTTGGTTGCTTTGCTTATTTAACTGTTTGTGTGTTTTTAGGATGTTCAAACAGTTAAACCATGGTGGAGAAGGAAGCCAAAGGCCTCCTGCCCTGCCGATAGTCTTGTAGGTGCCGGTGACCTAAAATAAGGGCGTGATATAGGGGTGTGTTATGGTGCATAGAGGCATGGCCAAGTTAATGTCATGTATATGGGCAGGGCCCACTGCAGTGCTCTACCCAGGGGCCCATAAAGTGGTCCTGATCTGGACCGCCCCTGTGCTGACCTTTAGTCCAGCTCCTTCACCTTTAGTTCCAGTCTTGATTTTTTGACTTCCTGCTTGCACTCCCTATATAAGCCCGAACTTGCACTTTGTAAGATTCTTGTGCTCTCTGCCTTAGTTATTACTTATTTACAATTTTTTTTTTTTAAATTTCTTATAACATTACAGGTAAAAACAGGCATAAAAAAGGGAAAATAGTAAAACCCAAGTGAAAAAGAACAGAGCCAAGAAAGCCTGGGTTTATTTAAAGGCATGTTAACCCAAGCATGTAAAAAAAACCACACTAAGGGCTGGATGCCCTAAACCAGGCGGCATGGTGGCAAAAAAAAAGTGATTTAGGGCCCAGAGGGAAAGGGCCTGCGCCCAAAAGTCCACCTTGGTCACAAGGGGGGCAGAGGTGATCAAGTTAAAAAAATGCAAAAAGGAACGCTAGGCTAAATTTATCACAGAAACCACCCCCCAAAGCCCCAACCTGCCCAGTTTTGTATGGAAATAAAAGGGAAGGCAGGTATAGGCCCCCCATCAGTTCCCAATAGGCGCCATGAGTAACAGTAAAGAGAAACCATGAAGTGGGAGGGTTGCCGAAATTTGGCTTATGATGGATGAAATTAGAAAATCAGCACTTTTAGAAGAGGTATAGCGAAAAAAAAACCGTTTGAGCCCCCAAACGTGATTGGGAGGTCTTAAAAAACCCGGTTGAAAAACCCGACAGGCTTTTCAGTAATAAAAGTTTTAATTTAAAACATTTTTCCAAAAACCCAACAACAAAAATACGGCTATAAATGAAAGGGGCACACAATGTCGGTACGAGAAAAAATCTATGAAAGGATTACTGTAGGCCTTCCTATGGACCACAAAACGGGCGACTCGGAACAAGTTGTATTTTAGTGGTAAGCGGGGAATAAATAACCCCCCACCCCTAACGGGTAGAGGGGGGATCCCAAGGGGTCTTGAAAAAACCCTGCCCCAAAAAAAAAAAGAGAAGGAAAGGGGGGAAGGGAAAAAGTTCAGTACCCCCGAGCGCTGGGGGAGGGGCAAAGCTTCACGCCCATAAAAGCAGAGTGGGGAGGGTTTTTTTACAAAAACCCAACGACCAAGGGCCCCTGGGAGGCAGCCCGGGGCCCCCCCCATACAGGGAGTGACAGACTGGAAAGGAGATCCCACCCACCCCAAGAGGGACTGGAATTCCGGGGGGATTGGGAGGCGATCCATAGGTCCCTGTCGTGGTTTAGTAATTTCCTTCTGAAGAATGAGCAATCAGCTCCCCCATACATTGAATGGAAGATATTTCCTTTCCCCCCAATCGTAACGATGGAGGAACAGACTGACGCCAGCGGCGGGGAATCACAGTCTTCGACCCCCTGTAGGAGATGTCTCGTTAAAGATTTCTTGTAGGAGGATTGCGATTTTAAGGGAAAATAGAATAATAAAACTGCCTCCCGGGCTATCCGGGATAGAAATCCCCCAACAGTCCCAGATGGCCTGAAGGACCCTTCTCCCAAAACGGCTGCAGGCTGTGCATCCCCACCCAAATTGAGACATGGATCCCGCCTCCAGGTTACATCTCCAGAGGGATCTGGGAATTGGGATACCATTATGAAGCGGGTCGGCACTTCCCCTTGACAATATTTTGAAACTCGTTTTCCTGCGCTTTAAGGCAATTACTGCCTTATGAGTGAGAAAAGAAAAACTTTCCCCATTGGTCTACCGTAAAATTTTGGT
>JAODAL010042052.1:0-35238 GCA_025379985.1 Phyllomedusa bahiana
ATTGGTTGGAGTGAATTAGGGGTTCCAAGTATTATTATTAAGAAATTGATGAACTCTGGAATAATATTAACGGGTCCCGACCATATGAAAAACAGGTCATCTATATATCTTTTATACAGTGTGATGTACTGCATATATTGGGGTTGGCCGTATATGTATTGATCTTCGAAGGCTCCCATGAAAATTTGAAAGTAATTTATTTATACGGAAAAAAGGAAAACTCAATAGAGACAAGGAACTCAATAGAGGAAAAGGGGAACTGAACAAAAACAAAAAGAAAATAATTTTAATAGGGGTTTATCTCAACGGGAAAACCCAGCTAATTTCCAAAGAAAAAACCACCCGTTAAATAAAGCAATTCCTCCTCCTTTGTAAAAATTCCAAATTTCACCATAAGAGGCTAGGTTCTCTCACCTAGATACAAGTCACCTGCCCTATTTTTTTTCCAATAAATTAAATACCACATTAACAACAATAAGAAACTTACCAGTTTGTTGTTTAAACAAAATTTATCAGGTACACCTATACTGAAGATGATAATCATTCCCATCCTCATTAGGGCTTCCAGATACAACAGTCCTTCCCAAGGCTCTAAAAGGGATACAATCTACAGCGAGTGCTGGAGCCATCCCCAAAAATTCCATTAGGGCTAAAAATACACCTGTTAACCCCGAAGAACTAAATACCAATAAAAACAAAGAGGCAAAAACCCATCCCAAAGTACACGCTAAGCAAAAGGAATCTGAGGGAAATAAAGGGAGTCCAGTGATACGGGCCACACTAAATACTTTAACCCAGAGCACCATGTCACAGTTTGAAAGAAATTTCACTCGCTTTATCACTACAGTTTCCCCAAGACAAGAATCAGAGAAAGCAATACATAGTCCTATCTCTGATAAAGAAGAATGCAGCACTGCTTCTTTCACAGATATCAAACAAAAAGCCCAAAGAATTCGAGAGAGGTTTGAGAAAATTAAGTCGGAACATCACGGCTTTAAAACAGATTTCAACGAATCCCTTTCTCCATTATTGTCTTCACAATACACTACCCACGAGATTTCCAACACCTCCCTCCCTCTTCTAGATATAGATACAACCATCACTGAAATCAACACAGAAGGGCAAAATATACCTCTTTTTTTAGAGCCAACCCCAATAGTCCCCCCCCCACCGTCTCCCAGCATAACACCAGCTACCAAAAGAAAAGGCATACTAGAGGGTGTAGGGCGGGGACCCGCAGGAAAAAAAAGAAAGATCTCTGTCTCTCACATAGACATCTCTCCTGTATCCCTGACTCCTGAATTGGAATTACAAAAACAAGGCATATTCAATCTATCTGAGCACAATTTAGATTCTCATGAAATCAGTGTTCTGTCCAAGGGTCTTTATTTCTGCCCCACCAATAATGACATCAAACACTTTGATCTATTCTTAGATCTGCATCATCTAGTACGTAAACTCACTCTTACCAGACATTTTTCCATGCACCCCAATGTTGTAGAACATACCACTACCACTAAAGAAGAAGGAGACCACATAGAAATCCCTACCAAATCGAAATTTTACCCTACACAGTCTCAGGGTCACTATATCAAAACTTTTTTGGATTAGTTTAGATAAAACTACAACTTATCACCCCAACCACTAAAAATTCTAACCTTACCAAACAAGAACAGTTAGCTATAAAAAGAATGATGGAGAACCGCGATATAGTGGTGCGACCGGCCGACAAAGGCGGAGGCACTGTAATATTGGATTATGAAAAATACCAAATAGAGGCATATAAGTTTCTTGTGTGATAAGACTATTACCAAATGGTTTCACAGGACCCATTTCGGGAAAGTCCAAAAAGCAACTTAGAAAATTTTGAATCAAGCAGTAGCCAGTAACATCATTACCAAAAAAGAAAAATATTCCATATATATCCCAGAACCTAATATACCATTTTTTTACTTCCTTCCCAAGATACACAAAAACCTAACAAACCCCCCGGGACGCCCTATCATATCAGGGATCAACTCCAGTACCAGCCAACTATCACATTTTTTAGATCTTCACCTTCAACCTCATGTAATTAAGTTAAGAAGTCACCTTAGAGATTCAGGCCACCTTATCCAGTTTTTGACTGAACTACCATTTAATTCGGAATACATTTTAATTACAGCAGATGTTACCTCATTGTATTCAAATATTCCACATGATTTGGGCATTAATTGTGTTAACAACCTTTTGGAATATAATACGAAATTTTCAAAAGAAAAAAAGGCATTCCTAGTGAACAGTTTAAAATTCATTCTGGAGAATAACTACTTCAAATACAACGATACCATCTACCACCAGATAAAAGGCACCGCCATGGGGACCAGAATGGCACCGTCTTATGCTAATGTCTTTATGGGAGCCTTCGAAGATCAATACATATACGGCCAACCCCAATATATGCAGTACATCACACTGTATAAAAGATATATAGATGACCTGTTTTTCATATGGTCGGGACCCGTTAATATTATTCCAGAGTTCATCAATTTTCTTAATAATAATATTGGAACCCCCAAATTCACTCCCAAAACCATAGTTCACAATCTATTGTTTTTTTAGACCTAAATATCAAACTTAAAAAGGATAGATTCATCACTTCCACCCATTTCAAACAAGTTGATTCCAAAAACCTACATCCAGTTCGACAGGGGGCACATAAGCCTGGCTAATAAACTCCCTTACGGCCAGTTCAAGGGGTCCGAAAAAATTGCTGGAAGACGATGAATTTTTCAATCAATTTAAAATTCCTGGAAAAAAGTTTCAAAGAAAAAAGGTATCCAGAACCCTCCTAGAAGATCCCATAAATAGAACACCCAAACTAAACCAAAAAGAATTGCCTAGCTCAAAAGAATACAGAGGAGACTAAAACAAAGTCTAAAGCCTCACAGATTCAAGAATAAAACATTCTCTTATCACACCAATTTAATTCATCTAAATTCTAAAATAAAACAAATCCTTACTAAGCACTGGTATCTATTGAAGAAAGACCCTTTCCTAGGTCCCGTGATCCCAGAGAAACCTAATCTGATTTTCAGGAGGGCTCCGAACATCAAAAATATATTAGCCCCTAGTCGATTGAGAAATCACTCTAGAGAAGTCAATACTAGTTCCACTGCAACAGCAGTTTTGATGTGGTACCCCTAGTTGTTTTGTGTTTTTAAAACTATTTGCATTTCACCAAATATAACCCCTACAAACACCAACATCACTTACCTATCAAGTTTCACCTTACCTGTAAAAAATTCGTTTGTAATCTATGTTATAGAATGCTCCTGCCGTCTACAATACGTCGGCAGGACTACCTGTGCGCTCCCCTATTAGCCCAAATGGCCACAGGGGCCCGTGTGAAGAAAGGTGACATAAAACAAAGCGTGTCTTTACAAATGCAAACTTGTACACCAACAAAATTTCGATGATCTGAAGATTTCTTCCGTTGATTTCATTCCAAAAAATCATACCAATAGATTCCAGACATTGCAAAAAAGAGAGATGTTTTTGGATTTACAGACTAAAAACATTGCAAAACTAAAGGTCTGAACGATTGTGGAACTTATCGCTAGAATAAAAATTATATCCGTTTTAGGTTCAAAAGCCCACCACCTTTGTGCTATCTAGGATAAATAAATATGATCTCGGTTCAGTACGCTATTCTTTTAGCTACACATTAGAAATCTACTTATAAGAATTTTTCTATAATTGACAGTTTTAGTACCTCTTTCTTAGACAGGATTAGTTTTTAAGTTTATAAAGAGGATGATATTTATAGTTCCACATGTCGACCTATTTTTATAAATAGCCTCCCGGCAATAATAGCTATTCTACAATTTACTCTCAGCTTTGTCCTATTTTATCTTTTATAGAAAAATAGTTCCCTCCCCTTATTGGCCGTACAAAAAAAAAAAAAAAAAAAAAACCCCTCCTGCCGATTGCTATCTTAGTTCATTACAATTAGCGTCATGTACTTTTTTCCATGTTATTTCTCATAGAGAGTAGCTCTCTCTATCATTGGCTGGTTTATAATACCCGCTTTCTCCTGATTGACTAATTCAGTTTCATACAGATAAGCGGCCGGCATATTGATTATGTTATTTCTCATAGAGAGTAGCTCTCTCTATCATTGGCTAGTTCATAAACCCCGCTTGTTTTCTGATTGGCTAACTTATTTTACACACAGATACTGTAAGTGCCTGGCATGTTATCCCTATGTTATTTTTCATAGAGAGTAGCTTCCCCTATCATTGGCCAATTCACATTTAAGGTTTTAATATTAACAAGGATAATAATACACAATCCACTATTACTTAAAAAGTTTATTTAATAAAAACTAGTTTTATAATACAATATTGATACATTCGATCCCTAACAAATAATACAAATTTTACTCTTTTTTCTGTATAAGTATTTCTTGCAAATTTTTATTAGGTTTTTTATATCTTTTTCCCATTTGATAAATGTATGTATTAAATGTATGCTAAAAATGTACGCCAAATGTAAAATGTAAGCAACACTATTCACGGCCGTAGCGAATTCTCCAAGGAGATCCCCCCCCTGGATAGACTAAAAACCGTATTGCTGGTGGATGTACCGCTCCTCCAATCGTATACTGACACAACTATCTCTTGTCTTTCAAAGCCTGTCACTGATGATTTTGATTGACAGCTCATCCCACTAATCGGCTTCTTTGATATGTTGATTGACATTTCAGTCTACCTATACAAAAAATACCATCCATTTAAATATCACAGTAACTTTTACTACAGTATTACCCTTGAGAAAGTGCCGGTATACGGCAGGAAACGCGTTGGGTTTTATTATTTTCCTGTATTTTTATGGTGCGAGGGTCTAAAACCCCTGCATCTTTTAGAAAATTTAAAAGACATTTTTTATTTAGTCATATTTCTTGGCTTTTTTAAAACTCCACGTGCGCCGGGTCTGCCATTTTACATTTTCATTCGTATCTATTCGGCGTTCATCTGGAACCCCGGAATCCCCCAGACCTGCGGCTGCCGTGTTTAAAGGGGTTTCGGCAAACCAAAAGCCCTGCAAGCGCATATGAGAGTTGTGCCTCTATAATACGAGCGCAACCTCAGAAGGTAAGCACATATACCTATTTTTCCATTTCATCTCTATCTTTACGACCTTCACTATTGTGCGCCCCCTTTTGTGTTTTTTTCTTTTATATCTTGAGATTTTTCTCGTGACACATTGTACTTGTTTGTATGTGAAAAATATCAAAACATTGTGAAAATTTTGAAAAATTTGCCATTTTCCAAGTTAAAAAATTTCTGCTTGTAAGACAGTCATACCCAACAAATTGGTAAATAACAAACATAAACCATAAGTCTACTTTTATGTTGGCATTTTTTTTTAAACAGCCTCATATTTTTTGGGGGACATTAGAGGGCTCTTTTTGTAGCAAATTTTTAAAATATTTTCTAGAAAATTTGACTTTTTTTTTTTTTTTTTTTTTTAATTGAATAATCCAGTTCTGATGTGGCTTTGTGGTACCCTTATGTTAGACACCCCCAAAAATTACTCCATCTAAGAAACTGCACCCCTCAGGGTGTTCAAAACAACACTTATAAAGTTTAAACCTTTAGGTCAGGGGTGTCAAACTGCCGCCCTCCAGCTGTTGGGAAACTACAACTCCCATCATGCCCACTGTTATAGATTATACAAATGCATGATGGGAGTTGTAGTTTCCCAACAGCTGGAGTGCGGCAGTTTGACACCTGTGCTTTAGGTGTTTCACAGAAATTAAAGCAAAGAAGAGGTGAAATTGAAAATCTACAAGAAAAGTGAAATTTAAAAATTTTATCCATTATTGGGGTCTCATTTTCATTAGGATATATTTTAGGTATCATTCCAGGTTTGCGGACACCCTAAGGTGCAAACTCCCCTAAAAAGACCTAATTTTGGAAAACTACACCCATTGAGGAATATATCCATGGGTGCAGTGAGAATATAGTGAGAATATTTTGCTGCTTTAAACAATAAAAAACAATTATTTGTACAGAGCTGTGTAGGAGCTTGTTTTTTCTGGCTTGAGTTGATGTTTTTATTGGTATCATTTTTTGGGGAAACATGACTTTGTGATCGCCTTTGAATAAGTTTTTGGAAGATAGGATGACGAAAATACAACAATTGTGGTAGTGTTTTTTTATTTATTTATTTTTTACAACGCTCACCATGTAGTACATGTGACATGTTAGTTTTACTCTAATACTATTGTGGTGATACACAATTTTTTTTTTTTTGTGTAAAACTATTTATGTATTGCTCTATTCTGATAGCCATAAATTTTTATTTTTCCATACACAGAGTTGTGTAAGGTATTTTTATTTGCAGGACAAACTGACATTTTCATTGGTACCACTTCGGGGTTTATAGTACTTTTTAATCTCTATTCCATTCTATGTGCAGTGGGATAAGCAAAGATTGCAATTCCGCCATTACTTTTTTTTTATTAGTTTTTACGGCGTTCACCGTATAAAGTAACATGGCAAATGTATAGGATAGGTTGGTACGCACGTGGCAATACCAAATATGTGCAATTTTATGTTGGATCTTTTTTTTGGAGTGATTGATATTTTTTAATGGGTAAAGGGCATTTTGTGTTACTGTATTTTTTAATTTTTCTATTTTTTTACACTTTTACTTTTTATTTATTTTTATCACTTGTTACACTATAGCACTATATTCAGCGACCATTAGATCGCTGGTATAACGTAGTTGGCATAATGCACTGCAGCATAGTCATTTTGCAATATATAATGTCATGGCGCATTAAAGGGTTAAGACAGCTCTAAAGTCGGCACATGACAGCTTGATGGATCACTATGTTGACAGTTGTGTGAAAGTAACTGTTTCTGAGCTGGGAGTGTCCACTGCGCAAGGGGGAGCCTGTAAGTCTACATCATGTTTACACCAACAGCAGGGTATTATAGATGCCTGTGTGCTATGGAGGAGGAGGCTGAAGCAACAGGTAACCCTGTCACACTATTTCCTCAGTGTGCTGTGCCTGCAGTGAGAGGACTCGGACTTCACCTTGTCTAGCAGCTATGCCTCCGCTTCCCCTGCACAGTTGGTATTTCACACAGTATGATTCCTTCTAGATAAGGCTTATGTCTATGCAACACACCAATAAACGGTCAGATTTCGGTCGGGTTTTAGTACTTTGAAAAAGAAGCGTTGAAAATAGATCATTTAGCAAGCCCATATACTTTTACACAAGACGTTTCTTTTTTTTCTGCTCGTTTCTTCACTGGCGGAATTTGGAACTTATTCTAAACATTACTGGGTTTTGCCTTTAGGTTTCCTGTTCATTTAATTGTATGGGCGATGGCCAAAAAAATAACTGAATTACGACCGTGTTTTCTTGGAAAAACAGTGACAAAAACCCTTGTCATAACATCGGACAAAAAGCTGTTGTTTTCTGACCGTTTTTTTTTTTTAGTCCTCAGGCTGTGTGTCTGTAGACCTTAGGTTGCCTGAGTTACAAAGTAAAACTGTTGCCCCATGTTATACTGAGGTAATATTCCTATGAATGTGCTAATGTCATGTGTTTGAGAACAGTCTTATAATTTTATCTAACTTTTAAATTTTGTGTGTTGTGTGTGGTCTTGATAGGTTAATCTTTTTAAAGTAATTGAGTGAAGGATACGGGGTTATAGGAATCTTTCGTTGGGACATCTTGTGTTTAAGGTATCCCAAAACATGATTTGAATGATGGGGACTAGAATGGACTATGGTGAATGGGGCCTTAGTGAACTCCTCTGAGCTGCAGGAACATATGATGGAGGTTTTTATGTCAGAAATTATTCCGCAATATGGTGAAGTTCCCATCTCCGCCACGCATGGTGGCCCCAAAAAGGGAAAATCTGTAGCTCTTTTTTTGTGGGTCTAAAAACTTGTTTGCTGTCTATAGAAAACACACCTTATTGATTGTGGCATTATTTCCTTTTTTTTTTTTTTTTTTTCCCCATCGCTGTATCGAGAGCATATCTATATTTATTCTATTCATCAACATTGTTTTTGTTGTTGTTGTGGAACATTTAATGCACCCTATAACGTATTGGGATACCAAGAAACAACTATTTTTGGAGAGTGGCACTGGGTGGGGGAAATGCAAGGTGGGCAATTTTTGGGGGGCGGTTTTGTTTTTACAGAGCTCCACATATACAGCATCTCACAAAAGTTTAATACACCCCTCACATTTTTGTAAATATTGTATTTTATCACTTTTAATTGGACAACTGAAGGGATATGGCGCTTTGATACATTATAAAGTAGTCAGAGTACGCTTGTTTAAGATGTTAAATTTGGTGTGCTCTATAAGTAACAACACACTGTCATCAATATCTGAATCGCTTGGCACCAACAGCGGAGTACAACCCTGTTGTGAAGGAATGAAATGCTTTGTGGCCCAATTTGCCAATTTTCTATCAATGGTGTATGTGAATTGTTAGTGTTGCATGGTCTCAAATGTGAATTGGGGGCTGGTTTGTATTACCGAGTCTTACACACTGTCTAAATTATTGGTACTTCGGAATATCAAGAACTGAGTATCTGAGGGGGAAAAAAAAGACTTTTAGCGCTACATGAAGATGTGTAGGCTGTAAGAATATTGCCGACACCCTGAAAAGGAGACTGCAGGATGGGTGGTAAGACCATGCAGCGGTTTAGAACAAGTCTGTTCAATCAAGTATAGGTGTTCTTGCATGGTGGACCATAAGAAGTTGAGTGCAGTGCTTCACACAACGTCATATATTCAGAGATTTGTCTTTCAGAAAAATAGACTTGATAGCTTGCTGCATTGTTGCGAGGTTTTAATCAAGCGGTGGGCGCGATCAGCAATGTCTGTGCTCAGAGCATATGGCGCACATGCATCAAATTGGTTTTGCAAGGCTTTCATCCCTGAGAAAGGCCTCTTCTAAAGATGATGCACAAGAAACGCCACAATTTTTTTTTAGGACATGTGGACTAAGGACATGGATTCTGGAGCTATTTCACTGTGGTTGATCGAGACTAGATAAACTTTTTTGGTTCAGATTGTGTCAATGCATGTGTGGCTGCACAGGTGGAGTAGTACAATGACAAGTATGTCTTGCCCACAGTCAAAGCATGGTGGAGGGACTGTCCTGGTTTGGGGCAGCATGAGTGCTATCGACTTGGGTGAGCAGCCGTTCATTGAGGGAACTATGAATGCCACATGTACTGTGGCTTACTGGCAAGCGGTGATGGTTTATTTTTATTACATTTTTAGTGATTATCATAGGAAAAGTGTTTTTAATTTTTTTATGAAAATATTGTTACATTTTTCCCTTTAACCAGTTTTTTTTTATAGTTGACCAAGGGGGACTTTTTACTACAGTTACTTCAGTATCTCGTTCAATTTTATTAATTCTCCTTGGGTTATGACTCCACATAAGATTATTTACATGCAAAAAAATCAGAGGAGCAGAATTCACAAAAGAAATTCTAAGGCGATACTCATTAGATTTTTGGATGTGATTTAAATTTTTCTTGGAACCAGATTTTGCTGCTTTTTTGCGGCAGATTAGCTTTATTTCAATTTAAATGGGAGGTTTTATAGCTGCGGAGATGCTGTAATGATGGGGACAGTAAAAATAAGCATATTTTGCATTGGTTGTATAACATAAAACATTTAGTATAGATGATTTACCTAATTTGTGTGTCTAGAGCTTCTTCTTCAAGCCTGGGGTTGGAAGCATACCCCCTCTGCAGGGATTGGTGACCTAGTATTTAGTTCAAACTTTGGTTGGAACATGGCCCTATGTAATGTTTGCTTGGTCTCGGTCTGCTCTCATCTGCTCACTCCACCAGCTGAGCTGTGTGTAAACAGGCTGCTTGTGCTTCTTCGCTTTCTCCTATTGACAGCTCTGATGTGAAGGATTGTGCAATTATTGGGTCTTTTTAGCCTGCTGGATTCACTCCCCATACCCATATAAAACACCTTATACACTACGCTACCACCATCATTAAACACACCCTTATACACTCGGCTCCCACCACCAATATAATACACTCACTTATACACCTTTGCTCCCTCCTTTAACTTCTGCCTGCGAGAAAAGAGAAGAGGGACAGAATGTTTCTGTAGCTTGCACATGGCACGCTGATCGCATAATTTTGGATGAATGAAAGGAAGAAAGAAATGTGGGTTGGTCAGCGCTGGTAATGGCTGCCAGACACAATGATTAGATTTTCACTTTCTGTAATATTAGAGTGTTGTATTTATAATAAAAATGTTTACACCAATGCAAGGCAGTTGTAGTTACAAGGGATTGCTTGTGGAGTCTGGGAGGGTGGTGACAGCTCTGCAGCTTGAGAACTGATCCTATTGCAGCAGGTCTGAGAGAGCTGTGACATCACACTCCCTCCTGTACTGCTCACACAGAATGAAGAGGATTCAGGAGGGAGCAGGAACAGGGAGGAGACGTGATTAGCTTACCGCTCCTCAGAGAAGATATGCCTACTGGGAATCGGTGCCCGATACGGAATCCAGTGAGATTCTGTGTCAAAGAAGTGATGTCACTTTTTTCCTGCTTGGATGATTTCAAATCTGAACCACTGTTCACGGTATGAACTACAGTGCCAATTTACCCGTAGAAATCAATGGAATGTGGATTTCAAGATGAAATCTGTGTCAGAATTTAGCCATTATGTGTCCATGGTCTGCTATAACTATGTTCCTATTACATCCTGCCAAAGTGTAATAACAGTCATGGCAGAGTCCAGATCCTTCATTAAGCATGGCAGCTAAATTTTTCCCCTCAGTCTTGACATGGAGGGGTGATCGGAAGATAGTAGAGGCCACCGCACCACTTTGTAACAGCTTAGATGCTGTGGTTTCCAGACGGCAGCATCTAATCGCTTAAGTGGCCGGGATTAGAGTTCTTTTATATTTGGCACGCCTGACGATGGTTGCAAGCTCTATTATACAAGCTACTAACCTGCTGGGAATGGTGTGAACACCACTTTCATCCTTAACATCAGGGTACGTTATAGTATATGAAGTTCACGTAGCTAAAATACTTTTATGTCTCTTAAGTGGGGGACTACAAAGTGGTTGGTCTATGGATGGAACTTGCCAGTTAAAAAAGTCCAGTATTTATACCAGATTTGGTGCTGGCTGTGCTATGCATATTGATTAACGTGAAATGTGGGCCCTTTGAAAGTAGTGAGGGAGGTATTGTTGAGGGTGATGAGGAGAAAACAAACCTATTAAACATTTTTTTTTTCTTCACCATATTTACCTAGGAAAATGTAATTCTTGTTGATGGCAAGAGAGATGAGGCAAATTCCACCTTATGTGTTTCCTGGCTAACCCAGGAAGAATTGCAGCTCTGCCTTAAGAAGATTAAAAATAGACAAATCACCAGGCATCACCCGACAAATTCTGATTGCATACATCCCTGTGTCCTAAAGGAATTAAGTAATGTGATAGACAGGCCCCTATTTTTAATATTTTGGACTGTATAATAAATGGATATGTTCCAAAGGATTGTGCATAGCAAATATGGTGCCAATATTCAAAAACAGGTCAAAAGTGATCCTGGAAAGTATTGTAGGTTGTTTGAAGGATTTAGAAGAGATGCCATCTTGAGGTATCTTATTGAAACATTATGATGAAACAACAATTTCCCAGCATGGGTCTTTAAAACTAATCTCAGTAGCTTCTATGAGGGAGGTTTAGGTCTAGATGGATCAGGGTGTTGGATATCTTTCACTACTAACAATAAGTTAGAGTTTTTGGCTTTTGGTTGAATTTCAGGATTGAATATAAAATTTTCTTGACATTTTTTTAAAAAATGAACTAAATGAGACCGTCACTCTTTAAATTTAGAAAATGCACGTGTTCACAACATGTTCATTGTTTCAGTACTTTTTGACAAAATTGCTGATTCTCTAACAAGGAGCTAATGGCTCAAATCAGAAACTGGTGTTTGATCCCTTAAATACGCCCAATATTTTAAGGGGATCAATTTGAATGGGATTTTAAAACAGTCCTCCTCATCATGCTGTTCACAATTTGACACCATGAAACCAAGATAACACCTTACAATTCATGAACAGTACCTCGCCATTGCGAAGCTTCAAGCAGGATGCTCACAGATGTCACAGTGTTATCAGTAGGTTGTAACAGAGATACATAGATGGGAAGAATCAGAGAAAAGGCAAAGCAAGTGGACATCCTTTGGGTCCTCACACTCTGATGACCGCTTCATTGTAAACAATGTCCTGCGGACCAGATAATTTGGATTCACACAAATCCAGGCATTTAAGGGAGGTCGGAGGGAACCAAGTGTAACATCAGACCATTTGTAACCGTTTACATCAGTGTGGTCTGCGTGTTAAACAAACGTCATGGGTACCTGACCTTGCTGATGCACAACACTCTCCTATACTTTACCAGCATCGTTGGTGGCCATAATTTCTGCTCAGAGTGAATCAACTTTCAATGTCTGAACAGTTGAGGACCATCTGGTCCAAGAGGATGGATGACTGTGGCATGGTGGTATTGACACTTGTTGCCTCTCGCTTCCCTTAAACGTGCTTGGAGTTGTGTGGCATTCACCATCTCTACAAATTTCCTCATTTGGACAACATGAAATTTGTTGGACTACTTCAGACCAGTGTTGCATCCATTTATTTTGACATCACGGAGTGTTTATTTAAATAAATAGTTTTTTTTTTTACCTTTTTATTCCAGTTTTAGTAATGGAGACATCTGACAGACATGTCTCCAATACTATCACTTGGGCTTTGTGTCAGCCAACTGTATTTTTCATCACTACAAGGTTGACACTAACCCCTTGTCACTATTAGACGGTCCCCCCTCTGATGGTAACCTGGCTCTTCCCAGTAGCCCTGGTGCAAAGGGTACTGGGAAGAGTCAGGTTCCCGTCAGAGGGGGGACCGTCTAATGTGATGGTCTGCTTCGGAGGCAGATGAGAGCTGGTATTGGACCTTCCCAACTTAATGTTAGTAGGTTGCAAGATCTAAAAAGAACTAGTTATTAACCCCATTCTCGACCTTGGCCGGTAATATCCTATACGTTCCAGGTGGTTTGGGGGTTTCACGCTGCATGGACGTATGGATACGTTCCAGAGGATCGCGCGAAACTCTAAGCAGAGTTCGCGCGATCGGCGCGCAGGGGGTGGGCTGGGGGGTAGAGGCGGGGCGGTGGCGCAGGGGTGTTCAGCTTGTATTTATTAAAGCTGACATCACGCAGCGTACGCCCGACCCCGGATCGCTCCGGGGGGGGGGGGGGCCGGGTTAACCCTTAATTATCGCCAGACGAATAGGGGCGGAGAGGTCGCATATCTAATTAAGTGAGAGCAGGAGATATAGCTCCTCCTGCGGCTCTGTCGCGGACAGCAGAGCAAGGAGGTCGTGGCGATCCGTGTGGGCTCCTGCCTCCCTACTGACAACACGGAGGGAGTGTGATGCCTTCCGGGTTGTCCTATGACGTCACGACGCCAGGCCGTGCCTGTGGGCACGCCACCGGCATCTCGTGACTGACAGTTGTCATACGGAACCAGTCATAAGCAACAAGCTATGTACTGTTTTCCTATTGAATGAGAGATCTAAATATCTTCATTCAAATCCCCTATGGGGGAAAGTTAAAAAAATAACGTGATAATGTGAAGAAAAAAAGTAAATAAAAATAGTGAAAAACTTGTAAACACAAACACAAAAAATAAAATAAAAATAAGGTAACCGCCCTTTTCCCCTTTTCAAACGCAAATCGCCCACAAAAATGATCAAAATAATTAAAGTACCCATAATTTGGTATCGCCGAGGTGCGTAACGGACCTGCCCTATAAATCTGTCATGTTAATTCAACCGTATCGGTTTGATCGCCTGTAAAAAAAAAACCAAAAAAAACATCACAGAATTTAGTTATTGTTCATCCCCGCGCAGCACATAAACAATGGAATATATAAAGCGATCAAAACTCCTAGAAACGCCAAAGTGTACCATTTAAAACGTCAGGTTCTTCACGGCAAAAAAAAATGTCCTCATACGAGCTCCTGTATACAGGAAAAATAGAATAGGTATAGCTCTCAGAGATAGCGATGCATTAATATTTGTTTTACACACTAATAATTAGAGAAAACCACTTGTGTTTCATTTTTTATTTTTTAAGTGCTTCATGCTTAAAAAAAAAAATTTATATATAGGTATCGCCATTATCGTAGCGACCCCAAAGAGGTAAAGCTTATCTTATCACGGTAGACTGCATGGTTGAGCTCTGGGTTAAAATTAAAAATTAAAAAACCTACTAGGTATTGCACAGTATTTTCTTCACCCTGGCCTCCAAAAAATGGATTTAAAAGCGATCAAATAAGCTTTGTCACCCACCAAAATTGTTACTAATTTAAAAAACGTCAACTCATCTTGCCAATAAAACAAAGGTTCCCTACCACAGCTCCATAGCACTGAAAAAATTATAATAGTTATGGCTTCTAGGACTATGGCGTGCCAAAATAACGTATTTCCTGGTTGAATAAAAAGTGTTTTTATGTATAAAAGCAGTAAAACATAAAAAAATACAGTACAATATTGGGTATCGGATGTAATCGTATATAGACTGCTAGGAGTAAAAGCTACCATGTCCATTTATACCGTACAGTGACCGCTATTAAAAAATGAAAATAATAAAACACTACCATGATTGCTGTAATTTTGTTCCTAAAACATCTCACAAAAAACCTTAATAAAAAGTGAAACATAGCATCTTATGCACCGCCATAATGGTACAATAAAAACTTCAAAACTCAGTCTCCGCAAAAAAACAAGCCCATACACTAAGCTCTGCACCACAGTCAAAATTAAAAAAGTTATGGCTGTAAGAAATTGGTCAACATAAACAAACGCAATTTTTTAGTAGACGTATTTCTACTGTGTAGAAAAGTTAATTAAACAGAAAAACAAACTATATAAAATCTATATCATTGTAATTTGTACCGACCCCATAGTAAAGTTATCACAATTCCATTTACTACTGCTCGGCGGAGTTGACTGTTAAAATTGAAACTCAAAAAAACAATGACCGTAACTGCGTTTTTACCCCAATTTTCATTTTGCCCAATGCTAACATAAAAAATCTATGGCACACCTGTGCTCATCTAAAATGACACAGTACACCCTGATGAGATCCCTGATTGGGTGTGATGAATCCAAAATGGGGGACTTCTGGAAGATTTAGCTGTTCTGCTACTTTGGGGTCTTTCACTAATGCGGACTTGGCCCCACCAAATCTGCGTGTCCAAAGCAAATGCTCTCCCTCACTTGTAGCCCTGCCATGCGCTCAAACCAAACAGCAGTTTTCACCCAATGTTGGGTATTTGCCGAACTGGAAGAAAGAATTTGGCTTAATCAAAGTTTTTGGTATTTTTTCTTTTCCAGGATTCCTTGTTATATTGAAAACATGTTTAAGGTAAAATTGCAAATTATTGGTAAAAATTGTTTTTTAATTATCACAGCCTTTTGCTAAAATATAATTTGTGAATCATTTGTGTGGGGGTCTATATACTCTCAATGACCCTGGATATTTTCCTTAAGTGTTGTTTGTTTCCAATTGCGGTCTATTTGTAGTGGGTGTTTATTAAGTTTTAGCACCTAGGGTGTCCCAAACTGAATGGCGTCCTAATAAAATTCATATTTGAAAAGGAGACCTAGAGGATATAGTAGGGTGCTCCTCCTATTACTGGGAGCTTATGGAGTGAGCCAAATAATGCACTAGGGCCTCACCACATAATGGGTATCCCCTCTTAAAACTGGAGACCGGGGGAATTGATATTAAGTTGCGATTTAACTAGTCACAGTTACATGTATTCCAGTGAATTATGGAATTTAATATTGAATAATCTGCAAAACAAAAGTGAAATTTTGAATTTCACTCCTACATCTTTGCTTTTATTTCTTGAAATATCTAATGGGTTATCAAATTTCCTAAATAGTGTTGTAAATTACGTTTAGGGGTCTAGTTTTCAGATGTGTCACTTATGGGGTATCTAACATGCAGGCCCCTCAAAGGCCACGTCTCAGAACTGGAGTGTCCCTAAAAAATAATGTTTTTATTGCAAATTTTCTTGTAATGTTGAGAAATTACTACTGAATTTTCTAAGCCCCCCTAATGTCGAAAAAAAAAAAGACATTTAACAAAATGATGCCAACCTATAGTGGAACATATGGTAGATGCGAGTTATAAACTCGTTTTTTGTGGTGAATTAATTATCTGTCTTGCTCGCAGGAAATTTTGCAACTTTCAAAATCGCAAGAATTGTTGTTCGCAACATTTTCATGTGATGAAATTTTGATATTTTTCACAAACAAGGATTGTATGGTTAAAATTTCTTACTTCACTTAAGCAGACAATTGGTCACGAGAAAACAATCTTGGATTCACTGCTAGGTAAAGAGTGTCAAAAAGTTATTGCTCACATTAAAGTGACATATGCCAGATTTCAAAATTTGGGCTGGGTCAGGAAGGCCCAAAAAAGGGCTGGTCCTTAAGGGGGTTAAACAAACCCACCCCTTCCCCACCCCCAAAAAAAAAAAAAAATTGGTGTTCCACCCCATTTATCATAATCGGCCAAGGTAAAAATGACAGCTGTAGCCTGATAATGCCATGAATATCGGCCACTTCCCATACTAAATAATTCCAACCCGACCCTTCTGACATGTTAAACTGGCTTCTTCCAGTGCCGCATGGTGTGTTTGGGTACTGGGTTAATTGTGGGAGGAGGTTAGTGTTAGCCTTGTGATGACAAAAAACAGCAGACAATACTATTTATTTGAATAAAAATTCCCAGACACCAGCCCTCGTTGACCATCTTATTAAATAAATAGAGGCAACTGGTATTGACTGTTTAATTGAATATCAACGATCGTTAATCGCAAAGGGAAACTTATAAATAAAACAGAAACCATATAGATAGGGCATCACCCAGATAGGGTAGCCTATCCAGCGCCCATGAAAGCTGGGTGACGTCCCCCAAAACAGGCTCCCAGAAAAGGTGTTTGTATGCTGGGGAGGATGGGGCAAGCTGTGTGACATCCCCCAAACCAAGCTTGAACGTAAAAAAGCTGAGGGTTACCGGCCTGTGGAGGGGGATTCGGGATGCCACTTCAGCATTCCCGGGATGTGGATTAGCCTATTCAGGGTCTGGGAAAGCTGGGTAATGTGCCATGCCCCACAGCAGGCATACAGAAAAGCTGGGTGCTTACTGTGAAGGATTGGTTACACTCAGATATCCTGAATGCTAGATAGCCTATCCAGGAAAGCTGGATAGGCCATGGGAGGGGCGGGCGGGTCAGAAGTCAATTATCTCCCTAGCCCAGCTGTCCTTTCTTGCCTCCAACTGCCACTTCTGGTGTGAGACCTCTCCACCCCCTTATCTTATCAGGAGCTAGGTGTTGAAAAAAGTGGCGTGAGGTGCATTAGGTGGCAAGAAGCTTAATCCTTGCTGGCACATGGGGCCGACACAAGACTTTCCCAATAGACACATAACATTTAATGCGTCTCACATATGAAACATATCTTAATTGATACACTTGACCATAGAAACCTATCCTGACTCAACCCACAGACTACAAGCACTGTACTGTCGGATATTACACATAGACCTAGAAAGGGATTCTTTACTGTAAGAGCAGTGAGATTATGGAACTTGTCGTGGTGAATTCAATGACAGAGTTCAAAAAGGGTCTGGATACATTTTTGGAGCGTAATGATATAACATGTTATAGTGACTAGGATTCTGGAGAGGGGTCGTTGATCCAGGGATTTATTCCGATTGGCCAGTATTGGTGTCGGGATGGAATGTTCCCACTAAAATGAGGACAGTTGTGCGCTTTTTCATCATAGGGGGGTTTTCGCCCCTTCCTCTGGTTAACACTCAGGACTATAACAGGTTGATACTGGATGAAGTCATCTTTTTTTCAGGTCCTACACATACTAAAAAAAAAATTGCTCTAATCAGGAATCCTTAGCATAGCATAATTGGGACTAGTTAAGTAACAAATTTCAGTATGGATTTTGATAAGTGTAAGACTTGAATAATAAATGCATTTTTGTTAAGTTTTTAACCCCTTAACGCTGAAGGCACCTATTTTTTGTCCTTGTTCGTTTTATCCCCTCCCTGCTTCTCAGAGCCATATAAGGCCATGTTCTCACACGGATTAAAATGGCCGTTTTCGGTCCGTAATTACGCGCCGGAGAGGAGCGCCAATTACGGGCTTGAATTACGGGGCCCATTCATACGGTAATCCACGTCTCTCATAGGAACTATGGATTACGGTTCCTTTCTCTGCACCACGGTCGAATCACGAGGGCGGGGGAGGATAATTGGACATGTCATTTCTAGAGGCCTATACGCGCCGCTAGCAGTGATTTGTCTATGGCCGGCGTACTAGGCCTGCCCCTCTCGCTCGCTCCCCCGCTCCGCCCCGCACACCGTCCACACCGGCGTAACTGAGCGGGGCGTAAATACGTCCCGCAGTTAAGCCGTGTGAACATAGCCTAACCTTTTTTATTTTTTCATCTACATAGACAAATGAGGACTTTTATTTTGTGGGACAAGATGTACTTTCTAATGATGGTATTCATTTTACCATAGAATGTACTGGGAAACCACAAAACAAAAAATTCTAAGTGGGGCAAAATGTGAAAAAAACTTACTTGCACCATGTTTGTGGGTGTTTTGCGTTTATGGCGTTCAATCTTCGGTAAAAATGATGTGTTATCTGTATTCTAAATGTTGATACACATCCAGCAATACCAAACATGTACAGTTTCAATTATGTTTTGGTACCGTATAAAAATTCTTGGGGCCTACAGTGGAGTTGATTCTTGAGGTCCACCAGTGGAGTTGATTCTTGAGGTCCACCAGTGGAGTTGATTCTTGAGGTCCACCAGTGGAGTTGATTCTTGAGGTCCACCAGTGGAGTTGATTCTTGGGGCCACCAGTGGAGTTGATTCTTGGGAAATCCGGGTAGATGATCCTAGGGGTACATCAGTGTAGTTGATTATTGGGAGCCACCAGTGGAGTTGAGTTGATTCTTGGGACCCACCAGTGGAGTTGATTCTTGGGGATCACCAGTGGAGTTGATTTTGAAGCTCACCAGTGGAATTGATTATTGGGAAAGCTGGGGAGATGATCCTAGGGGTACACCAGTGGAGTTGATTCTTGGGGCACACCAGTGGAGTTGATTATTGGGACCCACAAGTGGAGTTGATTATTGGGGCCCAGCATTGGAGTTGATTCTTGGGGCTCACCAGTGGAGCTGATTCATAAATTCCACCTTACAGCTACTGTACATGACTGTGCGTACTGCACACGATTCTTGCTCTCTGCCTTTGCTTCCTTTCTCTTTTTCTCTAACTTTCACCCTAAAAAACCTCCCTGTGGGTCTGTATTTTTCAAGGCCCACCAGGGGTTTTCCCAGTGAGCCAGTCCAGGCCTGTTTAAACATGATTATATAGTAATGAGGGCATTCACGTGAGTTCTAGTGATACAAGAGGAAATTCAGGATAATTGCATTATTTCATCATTCCATCATGTTTTTCATGTAAAAATTAGAGCAGCATGTACTTAAGACTTTATTGACCCAGACAGACTAACTAGACAGGCAATGATATTCACTCAATAACTGCTTCAAGCCATAATTTATTGGAAAATGTTATAATTTCAAATGTGAGTTGCTTTCACCTGCATTACACTATTCCCAGCATCAAAGTCTAACAGTATTACAAATCAATATGCATATTCACTCTTTCGAGTATGATGTATTAACCAAGGCAGGAGATTAAACTATCCTCACACTATTGATCCATATACAGATAGAGCTGTGTCTGTATTTGTAATGGTGTCAATAGGTTTAAACAAAGTCGAGTAATTTTTATGACCACTAGCTAATATCCAGAGTAACCATTTTGTGCAGCATTGACAGCAGCTAGACGGGCTGTCAGTAACTTAATAAAGTTCTGGTAGGTTATCACAGGTATCTGGAGCCATGTTGACAATAGTTCATTCCACAGCTGCTTGAGGTGCATAGGGGAAGATCCACAGAGTTAAAGCAATGATCAAGGTATTCCCACAGATGTGCAGTTGGGTTCAAGTCTGGGGAACTAGGGGACCAGTGTAGGACTTGGACGTCTTGTTCTTACTTTTCCAACCAATGTCAGACATTTTTAACTGCTTGACATGTCACATTGTTTTGCTGGAAGATGCCATCTGCTCAGGGGCATAGCTAAAGACTCATAGACCCGGGTGCAAAACTTAAGCTTGGATCCCCAGACAACGGCTGTGGACCAATACTTTTCAACAACAGGTTCCCTACTTGACGTGGCGGATGTCTGGGGTTTAGCGCGCTGCAGAAAATTATTTCTATTTAAAGGAATTGTCTAATAGAAGAAAATTAATATCAAATGGGGCCAAAGAAAAAGTTATACAGCCAAAGTCTATGTTCCCATTTGTTCTTCCCCCATCCCACAAAAAATGTAGAGAGAACTTGAAGAAACTGCAATTGTGCCTTTGTTTTTTGGGTTTAGTTTTTGTTGAAGTTTACACTGAACAGTTTAATTGACATGTTATCTGTATTATGTGGGTCATTATGTATACAAGGGCCACATTATCAGAGCATGTCAACACTACATAGTGACGAATACCATCTTATTGTTACTAACCAAATCCGTATACCAAGAGCAATATTACCAATAACAACACTATGTAAAGAACAAGTAATAACCCATTTCCTGATCGTCCTACAGCAGCACACCATTGGATTACTTCCCCCTAGGTACAACTAGGAGAGACAGGTTAACAAGCAGTAATTGAACTAATTAATCACTTAAGTATTGCCCTATAAGGGTGCTTTCACACGGTGCGTTTTTGGTGCGTTTTTTGTGCAACAATGTACAGCATTAATTGCTGTTCCTTCCTGCACAAAAAACGCATCCAAAAAACGCATCAAAAACGCACCGTGTGAAAGCACCCTAAAGCCTGGCTGGAAGCACCACACACCAGTATTTTTTTCTCTCTCAGGACTCAGTGCTCTATCGTTGCCCTGTGTCATCATTTTTCTAAGGCCATTTTCATAATTCCGGGCTGAATAGTGAGAGCGTTCTCGGTCCCTCGTCCCGAAAAACATACACTCACCGGCCACTTTATTAGGTACACCATGCTAGTAACGGGTTGGACCCCCTTTGCCTTCAGAACTGCCTCAATTCTTCGTGGCATAGATTCCACAAGGTGTTGCAACGATGCTCAATTGGTACCAAGGGGCCCAAAGAGTGCCAAGAAAATATTCCCCACACCATGACACACCACCACCACCAGCCAGAACCATTGATACAAGGCAGGATGGATCCATGCTTTCATGTTGTTGACGCCAAATTCTGACCCTACCATCCGAATGTCGCAGCAGAAATCGAGACTCATCAGACCAGGCAACGTTTTTCCAATCTACTGTCCAATTTCGATGAGCTTGGGCAAATTGGAGCCTCAGTTTCCTGTTCTTAGCTGAAATGAGTGGCACCCGTGTGTCTTCTGCTGCTGTAGCCATCTGCCTCAAAGTTCGCCAAACTGTGAATTAAGAGATGCTCTTCTGCCTACCTTGGTTGTAACGGTGGCTATTTGAGTCACTGTTGCCTTTCTATCAGCTCGAACCAGTCTGCCCATTCTCCTTTGACCTCTGGCATCAACAAGGCATGTCCGCCCACAGGACTGCCGCTCACTGGATGTTTTTTCTTTTTCGGACTATTCTCTGTAAACCCTAGAGATGGTTGTGCGTGAAAATCCCAGGAGATCAGCAGTTTCTGAAATACTCAGACCAGCCCTTCTGGCACCAACAACCATGCCACGTTCAAAGGCACTCAAATCACCTTTCTTCCCCATACTGATGCTCGGTTTGAACTGCAGGAGATTGTCTTGACCATGTCTACATGCCTAAATGCACTGAGTTGCCGCCATGTGATTGGCTGATTAGAATTAAGTGTTAACGAGCAGTTGGACAGGTGTACCTAATAAAGTGGCCGGTGAGTGTACATGTGGCCATTGTTCATCTGAACAAACATGTATGTTCCTCCCTTGGAGGGAGGGTGGTGTCCAGAAGTGCCTTGCAGTTTTGGAAACCTGTAGCTACCTTGCCCCCCGTCAGCGTTGACGGGGAAACCTGGCACTTCTGACTTTTGCCCCTCGGTAAGAAAATAAGCAGCACGTCCTTCCGAAGCTTTCCTGCGTTGTGAGCTGCTGTAATGGCAAGATCTCGCTGTACACCGGGGGCTTGAAATTTGGCACTCAGCACCCAAAGTTTTTGGGCCCAAAACAGCCAACTCTAAAGGTAAGATTTTTTTTTTGAAAACACTGTGTGATATAAAAATTCTTTTTAAATAAGAGGCGCTTAATCCCCTCTGCGCTCTGTGCTGTATAAAGAGGCTGCATATCCCCTTTCTGCTGCTCCCTGTGCCGTATATAAGAGGCTGCTATATGCCCCTCTGCTTCTATCCCGCATATAAGAGACTGTTTTACTGCCCTGCGAGTTTTGCCATACAAAAGGTGACATTATTATCCCTGTGCGTAAAAGCTGTGTGTGTATGGTCTGCCTACGCTGTGTGATAATTAAGCTGTATAAAGAGGCGCTATATCCCCCTCTGCTCTCTGTGCCGTATATAATAGGCGCTATATCCCCCCCTTTGCTGATCTGTCGTATATAAAGGGGCGCTTATCCCCCCTTTTGTGCTCTGTGCCGTATATAAGAGGCTGCTATATGCCCCCGTTCTTGCCCGTAATAAGAGACTGCTATATGCCCTTGCGGAGCTTTCCCAAAACAAAGGTGAACTTTACTTTTATACCTGTGCAGTGCCCCCCGGCGCCGGCGTACCCCCGTCGCTGCTCGTTAGGCCCTAAGCTGATCCAGCCCTAAGTATCGTTTTGGCCCTTGGCGTTTGGCAGCGGTGGGGGACTAACTGTATGTGCCCCGCCGGACGCCCCTACAGTTTAGATGCTTTGGAGAGCAGAGGATTTCCACAAGTATCGGGTGCCGCGGGCAATGCGGCTCGGGGCGCGCCGGATTCACAGCCCAGCGGGGGCGCTCATCACGCTGCCCCGCGGCCGGGTGACGTCCCGCCGCTGAAGAAAAAGCCCGGGAGCAGCGACGCGGCGGGGGGCCCGGGGGTCGGGTGATGGGGTTTAAATTTTTCCTTTTAATTGTCTCTATTCTTTTGGGGGCCTATAATCTAATCAAAAATACAGGGGGGAAGCTTTCTCTACTTCTATAGTGCAGGGGACATTATCAACTTTATTGTCAGGGGAGAGTATTACTACTTCTAATGTGCGGGGGAACTTTATCTACTTAATATGTGAAGGGGGAGCATTATCTACTTATATATTGAAAAGGGAATTTTACCTTAATATTGAAAGGGGAGAGCAGTATCTATTTATATAGTGAAAGGGAAGGCTAGTATCTACTAATATGTGCAAGGGAGAGCTATATATATTACACGTACGGGGGCTTAATTTCCTAATACTGCGAAAGGGCCCTAGAGTCCTATTATATGTGCGGGGGACATATATCCACCCATTTTGTCGGGGGACCTATAACCTGCCAAAATTACCTACAGGGGCCCTAAAAATCCCTATATAACCGCTGGGGGACCCGTAACCTGCCCATAACCTGCGGGGGACATGAAATACACACCTACCTAGGGAGACATAAAAAGTATATATCCACCTACGGGGGGACGTAAAACAAACTGGGGACCCTATTACCTTCATGGGGGGAACAAAATTTTACTGCGTTGGAAGCGCTAATAGACTTTAAAGCCGTTTTAAGGCTCAAACAAGTCAGTCGATAAGAGTTAGAAAATCGATTTCGGGGACTCCGTCGGTTGTTAAGAGTTGTTAAGGCCCTCAAGTCGATTGAAAAGTTTTTAACAATCGACTGGGGGACATGTGCAGTAAAACTGTGTGTGTATGCGCTGCCACAGGTGGATATATTAATGCTGTAAAAGAGGCGGAATATGCCCCTCTGCTCTCGGGCCCGATTTAAAGGCTGCTATATGCCCCTCTGCTGCTCGTCTGTATAAAAAAGGCGATATGCCCCCTGCTGCCTGTGCCGTATATAAGAGGCGCAAATGCCCCTCTCTGTTCTTGCCATATATAAGAGGCTTCTATACGGCCCCTGGTTATATAAAGGTGTTTTCTGCCCCTGCGGGGGTTTTATTGTCAAAACAAGTTAACCATTTCTGTCAAAAACGAACCTTTTCCTGTTTATAGTGGGGGGAGCTTGGTTGTGCATATCTCCTCTGCATCTTTTCCCTGCAGCTCTGTGCAGATTAAAGAGGCGCATATTGCCCTCAACGTTGTCTGGGTAACCAAACAGATCCTTTCTGTCTATGATTGGTTTATGATTTTAGCATTGTGGCTTAGAGAAAGCAATTCCAACTATTTTTTGCATTAACCCTTGATGTTCACCCCAGAGCGGAAGGGGGAAAAAGGGAAAAAAAAAATTCCAAGCACGGGTTTGTGTGTTAGATGCAATCACCCATCCCACTGAATGTGCCTCAATAATGCCTTTATGTTCTTCTAAAGGGGGAAGGGTTTTCTTACGTCTGGGGCTAAAACCTTCCTCCCCGGGTTTTAAAGGAACACTCTCTGCAACTTTTCAAGAGTTTAGAGCCACTCGGGAAAAACAAACAAGCCTGCAGCTCACCTCACCCCCCTCCCCTTTTACCCCCCCCATCTGGGGACAGACTATATCTGAAGGGATTTCTATCCTAAGGGAAAAGAAACCATTTAAAAAAAGCTGGACCCAGGAGCTAGATTCAGGAGCACATACAATGTGGCCCCCGTATACCTGAAGGGGAAACAGTCCCTAAAAATCATATTTCCTTCTAGGATTCCTCTATGTTGTTAGCCCCATGATGGGAAAGCAATAGCTTATTAAGGGTCTTATTTTCCTCTGCAGAGCATTTAAAATAGCTTTGGCATCCCATACCTTACCCGGGTCCTTACGTTTTGGCTAGCATTAACCCAAGATCTGCAAGATGGAATCTCAAGGTGCGATTCTCCTTTAGATGTCATAAAATTTTCTTCTAGGTCTCTTGCAACATCAATGCGGAAAGGAGAGCCTTATGTATTAAACAATGGTCTGGAGACATTCCATCCCAAAAAACCATCTGCAATCTACCTTTCCATCCAAAAAGTTGTTTGGGTCTCAACTTGATGAAATACTGGAATCCCTCATGAAAGGGAAAGAATGCTTTCCCAAAAACAAAGAAGAAACCCAACCCTAGATCCCTTTCGTTCTACCAAGGAGGTCCCCAAAGGGTTTTTAAAAGAATCCAGGCTTCAAAAGGGAAAACAAAAAAGGTTTAAAGCCCCGGCGGGTTGCTCTCGTCAGGAAAACGGGTGACCAGAAATCAAGGGGCCTTTGATCCAGAACACAAGGACCCCCAGGTTGAAAAGGGAAGCTAGTCTTTTTTATTCCCCTTGGGTTTAGACTTTCTCAGACACCTGGGGATCCCCCACAATTTGAGGGGTACTCAAAAGAATTCCAGGAGTTCCTCAAAGGGCGGGTTTATGATAAAAACCCTTCAAATCCCCAACCCTTCACCTCCTCCAAGAATTAAATCCCAAAAGGGGCATTAGAGAAAGTTTCCCTTTCATCATAATTTAGGGGGTATATTCCAGGGTATTTCAGGTCCCAAAAACAGGGAACAAATTTCGTCTTTTAAGACCTCAAAAATCAGGTTTCCCGATCAACAGAAAAAATCTCAATTTCTCCCTACAAAAAAATACAATTTCTAGGGTTCATAATTCAACTCCCATCAAATGACTCTCAAACTGTCCCAGAAAGGGGGGAGAAGGGGCATCTCAGGGGTCAAAACTGATCTCAGTCCCCCCAAATCACTGTTCGCTCAGTAGAAAGTGTTTGGGGCAGCTGACATCCACCATCGATGCAGTCCCCGGGGCCCAAAATCCCAAATTCTTCCCTTTAGGCAACTCTTTTGTCCCCGGAACAGAAACGCATTCCCCAGACACCGCATGTCTTTGAGTGCGTACACCAGAAGAGACCTGGGAGGTGGTTGACCCCCAAAAGATGAGGCAAGGAGAACCTTGACTCATCAACCCCGCAGGGAGTCCCACCCCCAGATGCCTCCCCTTTGGGGTGGGGTTTCCCCGAAAAAACCACGGGGGTTTTGGGAAAGTGGGCTCCCCAGGAACAGAGTTCTTCCAACCTAAAGGAACTGAGAGCCATCAAGTTTAGCTTTTTTACCCTTTTTTGCCCCCCAATTCAAACCCCGAATGTCCTCGAAAAAACAAAAAGATGGTACCCCCAACTGGATCCAGGGAAATCCAGCAATGCAAAAACAAAACACTTTTGCTCCCCCCCACTCCAGGGGTCCCCGTAGCAATAAGGGGGGTTTGGGGAAAAAAATTTTAAATTTTTGTATTGCCTCCTCTTCCCCTGAACCAAGAGTTTCCGAAGATTCTGGGTGGAAAAACAGAGGTCTAGTGATTATTTCCTTCGGCCCCGCCGGGCCTGGTTTTTTCCCCTGTATTGTCCCCCCCCACGAGAGGGAGATTCTTTGGGAAAATACCAGCTCAGAGGACCTCCTACCAGAAAGGCTGTTCTATCCCCCAATTGCACAAACTCCTCTGACGGGTTGGAGGCTGAGCTGAAAAATTACAACATCTGGCTTCGACGAAGTAGTTTAAAACCCCTTTTGGGTGCTAGAAGAACCCGCAACTATATCCGTTTTTTAAAAAGGATTTTGGGGAATCTACAAAGGCTGGTGCTCCTCAAAAAAAGTCTCTACTGACTTGCTATCTTTTGAAAAACAGTTTTTTTTTCCCGGAAGGTTTAATAAATGCCTCAAATACAAAATTTAAGGTCCCCTTACAGCAATTTAAAGTCAGCTGGAATCAAAGTTTTCAAACCAAACACTGGGGAGAAATTCTTCAAACATCAGAAATCTTTAAACCCATGGGGGATATCCCATACCTCATGGGGCTTTTCACTTGTTCAGAAGGGCCTTAACCGGTCCCCCTTTGAGCACTACTACAATCTAGTCTCAAATATATATCACTTAAAAAAAATTTTCTTAGTGGCCTTTATTCAGCAAAAAAGGAGGGAAACCCTTTAAGCCTCCAAAGGAACCATAATGTTCTGAAGACCAACAGAAGTCTTTTCGGCGCATATCCGGTTTTCTTCAAAAGTGACTTCAACATCTAAAAATTAAACCCAAAAGATTTTTCGCGGGGGGTTCTTTCCATTCCTTTAACGAAAAAAAAAATAGATTTGCACACACTGGGTGTGAGAAAAAGCGGGGGCCAATTTTTCTACAAAACTACTCATTATTCGGTTGGATGAAGCATTTTTTTCTACAAAATTTCAAGGGAATAGGGAAAGGGCCAAACCCCAGGCTTTCTTTTTGGGCCCGCTGGATTAAAGAGGTCATAAAAAAGGGTTTAAATATTCTAGGTCAAGATTCACCTCTTTTATCTCAAGCTCATTCCACCAGATCCACTGCGACATCCTGGGGGAATTTGGGCAAGTGCCCTTTTTATCAAATTTAAGGCCGCGACATGGTCACAACCATCAACATTTGTAAAAACATTACAGATTGGACGTCCTCTTTTGCAGAATGTTCAACTTTTGGTGAAAACAATACTCAGGAAAAACTTCGGAAGTCCCCCCCCTTAAAATTTCTTTTTAAATCCAATGGTTTCGCCTAGGACGATCAGAAAGGGAAATTTGCTTCCGAAATGTATTTTTCCTGGAGTCCAGGGGTACAGCTTTCCCACCCAGATTAATTTCCCTTTATTGCTATTACAAAATGGGTCGGTGCTTTCCCGCCAGCTTTATAGGGCCATTAAATGATTAATTTGTTCAATTTCTCTTTTTAACCGTCTCTCCAGTTGTACCTAGGGGGAAATAAACCAATGGGTGCTGCCTACGGACTCCAGGAAAAAGAAATTTCGGTAAGCAAATTTCCACTATATCATTACCGTATAGTGACTCATACCCCTATACTATTACTTACCAGATCAATATATCAAAACCAATACCAACAAAAACTTTATGCAAGGGACCCAAAAAATACCACATACAAACCTTATGACTTAACCCCATAAGTTACTGAGCAAAAAAACTATACCAAGATCAATAATATCAATAGCAACAATATGCAAGCACCTAAAAATGCAGCCACATCATTACCGCATATTACCACCATAAACGGTCTGAATAATACCATTGTACTGTTATTGAATATAAACCGTTACACTAAAACCCATTTCCCCCATATAGTGCCAATATGGGCATAACCCTGTACACAAGCTCGGCAGACTATATTAACCTCCATACAGTGACCATAAGTGGTAAGGGCCAGTTACCAGGCTCTGAGACTGTATATTACCGTATACAGGATATTGTGAAAATAATGAATACAATGCACTTACATCTAAGGACTCACAGGTGACGTCTTTTCTGATGACTAGTTCTTTTTTTTTTTTCTTTCTTCATCCAGTCCAGACCACCATGACATCTTCTACTCACAACTAATCCCGCAAATTTTCAAAACATGTTTAAATCCCAAAAAGTGAAAGTTCCCCCCAAAAAAAATAGGGCCCCCAAATTTTTGCACCAGTAGGTAGGAATACACCCCATATAGAAGGTAGCCTCTCACCTCCTCCAATTAGGCAGGCAGATAGGTGGATGCTCCTTTTTGGTAGATTGGGGCCCCAAAAAAAAATTTAAATAAGAAAGCGGGTCTTTTACTGTTAAGTGGGTTTAAAGCCCCCCTTAAAGTTTAGGGTTCCCCCTTAGTAGGTAGAAAAATCAGGCCCCAAAATAGGTAGTTTGGAAGGGGGTGACTTTAACTAAAAAAATGGAAATAGTTTTGGCCCATTTTTTGACTAATTTTTAGGGTTTTACCAAACCTAAAATAGGTTGGTATATATGGTTCACCAGTAATTGGAAAATTTCCCCCCCCCAGTAGGAAAATAAAAAAGGCCCCCTTAAAAGTGGGTACATAGGGTTTCCCCCAGTAGATTGCTAGATTATAGAAAGATTATAGGGCTCCCCAATAGGTACTGTAGGAAACATAGGCCCCCACTAGTGGGGTTAAATAGGTATTTTAGGGCCCTTTCCTTTGGAAAGGTAAAAAGGGGGCCCTCTGTTGTAACTTAAATATTTAGGGACCCCCTAGTGGGTGGGTTACTTAGGACCCTTTTTTGGGTAGGTAATGGGGCCCCCCCTGGGAGGAAATTTGAAAAATGTGGGGCCCCCCAATAGGTAGGTATATAGGGGCACCCATAGGTAAGTGGGTTTAAAAAAGGGAAATCCCCTTGGTAGGTGGGTTATATACTACCCCCAAAAGTAGTTTAAGGGGTATATATTTTTATATAAAAATATTTAAAAATATTAAAATATATAAATTTTTTTAAAGGGTCTGTGCCCCAAAAAGGTGGGGTGTATTTATTGTTCCCCCCAATTTAGTTAGGTAGGGTATGTAGGATCTGCCTCCAGGCATTTAGGTTTATATAGGCCCCCTTCAGTAGTTAGGTAGGTGTATATACGGCCCCTCAATATTGTCTGTGGAAAGTTTAATTAAACCCTAACCTAAATACAGGATGACCGCCCCGATAAGGTTGAATTAAACGGAACCCCCATTTTTTGCTGACCGTACCTTGATTAACCCTATAATTAATGTTTCGATACCCCTCTTTTTTTTTCACATATAGTCAATCTTATCAAAGGATTTTGTAGAAGGTGAATAGACGATTAAGGGTTAAATAATCAAATGTCTAGATAGTTTTCCACATAGATAAATGGGGGGGACCCTGATTTTTTTGGGCCCAAAGCAACCCAAATCAAAATTTCCCTTTTCTTTTAAAATTTAATGCCTGGAAAAATGAAAGGGGCGCTTTATTGGTTGCTAGGGGCAAAAAAAGCGGGGTTATAGCCCTTAGACGTTTTCGGGAAATGGGGCCCTTTAAAGGGCCAGATATAAACATAATAACAGCTTCCCGAGGTTTAAAATAAAAAAAAAATACTTTAGGCCCAGTAAAACTACAGATTGTTCCCAGTTAGTCTAATAGACGTCACTGCACGGGAAAAGGGATAAAGAAGTTTTGAAGTGAACGGGAGCAGTATCAGGTGTTTTCCCTCCTTTCGTCCCTCCCGGCACTTGCCCATCTAACGGGCCCCAAAACCGAGTATTGGAGAACATTTTGGGTTTTTATTTGGTGTATGAGTGCGGGAAATACAGGGGAAATTTGCACCTTTTTTTGGGGAGGGGCGGAGAATGGGGTTTAAAAGGGTTGTTTCCAGGAAGCAGCGCGACGCCCTGGGAAAACACGATTCAATATATCAAATTAAGAAAAGGGTATTTGTGGCTGTGAAGGAAGATACCATTATCAATCACTGATGATTATCAGCAAGAAAAATAAATGAAACAAAGTTTATTTTCTAATACAATTGTTATAATTCTACAATGTTACATATGAATAGCCCAATAAATAGAGGCAGAGTCGGATTTACAGTTCAAACACAATCCAATATCAGCAGCGCACTACAAGCACTAAAACACAATCAAAAAGAACATAGGATTTTTGGAAAAACATTTCTGCTACTTTGAATTTCTTTAAAAACTTGAAAGGGTTTTCCCAGTGTACTTTTTGTTCAAAACTTTGGGGGAAAACCCACCTGCCAAACAAAAAGGTGAAACCCCTGTTTGGGGAGGTGGGCCCAAAACAGTTTTGATAAAAAAACACACTTTAAGAAACCCCAAATGTTTCAGGTTTTTCTAATTTGCAAAATGCTTTTTCAAAAAAATTTCCCATTTTCTTTTTTTTTCGTTTTTTAAATGCTAGTAGTGTGTGGAAAAATTGGGTCGTGTTTGCATTTTACTGCCACCACCGGTGCATCTAAGCCCCTTTAAAAAAAAAAAAAAAAAAATTTTTTTGGGTGTGCAACCAAAAAAATTTTTTTTTTTAAACTTTGGGTTTTATTTGGGGGGTGGCTTCACCCACTTTTTTTTTTTTGGGACCCGCCCACCTGCAAGGTTTTTAAATTTAATGCAGGGGACTTGTAGCTGGACTCTACTCTCCCCGAAATATGGAGGCCAAAGGGGTGATATTTGGGGGGGTTGGGGGGGTTTGTGAGTGGGGGGTTTTTTTCCCCAGTGACCCCTAGGTTCATAACACAAAAGGGGGGGGGGGCTGGGGAAAAAAAGGTTTTTAGGTCCCAGGCCCTTTCCCCAATCTTCCCGGGAAGGGAACAGAGGACCAGCCCCCAGGAAAATTATTTCTGCAGATTGTGGGCCGGGACCTGTGAGGAAAATTTTTGTGCAGCATTTATTTACCTTCCCCGGCAACCCAGAAGATAAACCCCCGGCAAAATTCCCAAAGGGGGCAAGGGGTGGAGTTTTACACTGTTAATTTTTTTTAGTGGGTTTTTTTTACTCTACAGTTTTCCCCTTTTTGGGTACGTCGGGATTTGGGTTTAAAAAAAAGGGCTAAGAGAAAGGGGTCCAGGATGTTTATTTAAAAATTGTGTTTTTGTGTTTTTACCTTTTTTTAGTGTTCGTAAAAGGAGGATTGACAGACCCCCTCTCCCTTACTATCGCTGGGGCTTGGTGTTTAAACCCGTGGTGTTTTTTTGTTTTACCCAAGGGGCAAAACTAATCCCCCTTTTTCCCCTTTTTCCTCAGTACCCAAAAAACCCATGGGTAAAGAGAAGAGCCCGGTAAACCCTCAGAAGCAGACCCTCCAAAGTGACGGGCCCGGGTTGGGGTTTTTTTTGGAAAGGGGAAAAGGGTTCCAATAGCTATACATTTCCCCCTCCCAATAGTATTAGGCCCTTAAACTGTCAGGTTTTTTCCCCAAACTGGTTTTGGGAAAAGGGGGGAACCCACATTGTTTTTTTTTTTCATTTGTTTATTAAAAACTTAAAAAAAAACATAGGGGGCCCCCCCCCCCCTTTTTTTATAAAACCCGCCAAAAAATAAAAACCAGCCCCTGCAACCTGTTTTCTATCAAAATGGGAAGGTCCATGGACACTGGTCTGTTCCCATCCTAAAAATACCAGCCCGCTGTCATGGGGGCTGGCGCAGGCGCCGCAGCCACCCGCGACCATCCCCTTTTCGGGCCCCGGGGTTCCGGCGCCCGTGTACTTACAGTCCCCGCTAGTGTGCTCTCTGCTCCTGTTTTCCCCCCCCAGCCCCAGGATGGAATAATGGGCTTTGGTGGGGACCTTTTGGCTAGGGTTTTCTGGGCTTTTAAGGATGAGCTCGCTGGGCCGGGGCCTGCCCTCCGTTTGGACGAACTGATTGGTTTGGCCCCCCCAATTGGGTATTCGGTTTTTCCCCAGAGATGAAAAAGAGCTCCGCCTCCAATGGGGGGTCGCCCGGGCCAGCCCCTACCTCTTTTTGGCCCCCCGTTTTCCAATGACCTCCACTTTCCCCCGCCAATGGTTCCAGAGGACCCAACCCCATCAGGGCCGAGGCCTTAAACCTTTAAACCCGGGAGGAAAGGGCCCCCAGCGGGCGGCAGAGGGAAGGTGTGCTTCCTTTCAAAGGCGGTTCTGGCCACTTCCCTTGGGGACTTTTCCGGTGCCCCCGGGGGGAAATCTCGAACCCAAGGGCCCCACAGGAGAGGCATCCCAAAGGGGTCAGAGCGGCCCCTCCCCCCTTTTTTTTTAAGCCCTGCCTTCCCCTTTATTGGAAACTGCTGGGGAAAATTTTTTTTTTGCCCCGCGCGGTGGGCCAAAATTTTGTTCCCGATTTTCCCCTTTGCAGAAACCCCCCTTTTTCTCCTCTTTCGTGGCCCAATGCCTAAAAGAACTATTCGGTTTTGGGGGCTTTCGCCCCCCCACCCCGCAAATTGGGGCCCTTTCAAAAGGGGAACCCGGGACTTTCGTTTGCCTTGCTCCTCTTCTGAAATACTCCCCGGGGCTCCCTTGGTTGCCCAGGGGCCATGCTCCACTTTTTACTGGAACACGGGTGAGGTTTTTCCTTTGGGGGCCCCCTGCCACTCGCGATTTCCTTCCTGTACCTTTTCCCCCAGCTTTACGGCCCCCCTCTGTAAAGGGCTACGAAGCCTTGGCCGGGGCTTCCCCCTCCAAAATCAGGATTCCCCAGCCGACGTCTTTTCGGAAAAAATGGCTGAAAATCTTCCCCCCCCCTCGGCCCCTTTTAACTGTTTCCCATTGAAAACCCGAAACCCCGGGGATAGTTTTCCCAGAACAGAGTTATCCTCTTTTTGTCCCGGAGGGTTAAAGGGGATGTCGGAATATTTTTTCCCAAAAAGGGGAAATTTTCCGGGAAAGGGGTTTTTACCAAGTCTTCCTCGCCTGGGGGGGCCGGTTTTTTTTTTTCGTTGAAAAAAGATGGGACTCTCCGGCCCGTATCGATTATCGGGGACTCAAAAAAATCACTATAAAATCGATACCCTCTCCTTGATCTCGGAGCTGTTTGATCACCTGCGTGGCGCAAAATTTTTTACCAAGTTGGATTTACCGCAGAAGCCCAATACAATTTAAATTCCCTATCCGGGAGGTCGACGAATGGAAAACGGCCTTTAATACCCATAGCCTCCATAGCCACCAGTTATATACCAAACTGGAGAAATGCCTGTTTGAACGCACCTCGTTGCCCTTCCTAGGATACATCGTCTGGGGATCAGGGTCTCCAGATAATCTTCAAAGCTCTCAGCGGTCTTACAGTGGCCTCGACCAGTGGGCCTTCGGTCCATCCAACGCTTTTTGGGTTTGCAAACTATTACAGACAGTTCTTTCGCATTTCTCCACCTCGTGGCCCCACTGGTGGCCCTTACGAAGAAGAATGCAACCCTAAATCCGGGCCTCCAGAAGCCCAGAACCCTTTGATCGCCTTAAATCAGCATTCGCTTCAGCTCCTGTTCTGTCTCCCGGACCCGCAGCGTCTGTTTTGTCCTAGAAGGGGAAACCCCCTTCCTCAGTAGGTGCAGGCGCTTCCTCCTTCAGATAGTCCTCCTCTGGGAGACTGCGTACTTGCGGCTTCTTTTCCAAAACTTTCACCCCAGCCGAAAAAAATTACACGATCGGTGATCGCAAACTACTGGCCATTAAGTTGGCTCTGGAAGAATGGCGGCACTTGCTGGAGGGGGCTCGCCACCCCATCGATATCTTCACCGAGCATAAAAATCTTCTTTATCTTCATTTCTGCTCAACAAACTGAATCTCGACAAGCCAGGTGGTCCTTCTTTTTTGCCCGCTTTGATTTCTCCTCCACTTTCGCCAGCTGGAAGAACGTCAAAGGGGGACGCCTCTCTAGATCCTCGGACACAGTGGGCCTGGAGCCGCCTCTGCAGCACATAATTCCTCCGGAACGACTCCTCACGGCGGCCCCCGTGGACCTTCAACAGCTACCTCCTGGAAAGACCTTTGTCGCCCTGCCAATGCGGCCTCGAATCTGAAGTGGGGGCATTCCTCACGAACAGCTGGTCATCCTGGAGTCCGTAAGTCCCCGCACTAAACTCTCGTTATTATTGGTGGCCCACCCCCTCTCAAGATGTTAGAGACTTTTTCCTGGCCCGTACCTCCTGTCCGTAATAAATTCCCTCGGGCTCAGACCCGGGGTCTGCTTCAGCCTTCCCGTGCCAGAAAGACCTTTGGTCCCATGTAGCCATGGACTTTGTTACGGACCTCCCCTCCTCTGGAAAAACGGTCATTTGGGTGGTACTGTGGTTCTCGAAAATGGCTCACTTTGTTCCTCTGCCCGGTTACCCTCTGCCCCCAGCTGGCCCAGCACTTTTTTCACCACATTTTTCGGGTTTCAGGTCTCCCATTGGCATATGTCTCGGATAGGGGGGTCCAGGTTTGTTTCGAGATTCTGCGGGCTCTATGTGGTCGTTGCAGGTTCAGCTAGACTTCTCGTCTGATACCACCTCAAACTAACGGGCAGGGAGGAGGGTTAACCAAGTTTTAGGTACCTACCTACGACATTTTGTATCCCCCGTCAGGATAATGGTCTGGCTCCCCCCTGGGTGGAATTCTCCTATAATTCCCTAGACTTGGAATCCGCTGGAGCTCTCCTTTTTTGTTGTGTTTGGGTGCTACATCCCCGCCCCCCTCCTCTGGCTACCTCGTGGTCCCCTTTGGGCTCAAACACCCG
>JAODAL010042053.1:0-35237 GCA_025379985.1 Phyllomedusa bahiana
TATAAAGTGTCTTGAGCATTGTTTAACTCTTTCCTTGTCCTCTGTTTCCTCCAGTAATCTGTCTATACCTGACTTTATCCACGATTTTTCTGATGTATTTTCTGAGTCAGGCTGTGAAATACATCCTCCTGATAGGTCTTACAACTGTGACATCCAGTTACTTCCGAACATTAAGTTTCCTAAGGGTCGCATTTATAACCTGTCTGCATCTAAAAGAGAGACCATGAAGGAATATATCAAGGATAATCTCTGCAAGGGTCATATCCGCTCCTTTATCTCTCCCATAGGATGGCATCTTCTTTGTTAAGGATGATGGAGTTCTCAGACCTTGCATCGAAAATGCGGCAAAAAAAACACCAAAAAACACCCGCTGCTTTACATAGACCCCAATAGTAAATTTCCTGCCATACTCTGGCATTTTTTTCAACATGTTTCAAAAGACAACCGGTAAGGGGCAGTTTACATGGCAGAGAGCAAATACTGGTCAGATTATCAGTTTGCGTAGAAAAGCCCTCCCCCTTCGCATTGAACTGGGAGGAAGAATGAACATGTTCAATGTTTTTCAGACCACAGTGTAAAAAACTGTCCGGCAGAAAATCCGTGCAGGGTTCCGTGATAAAGCCTGTAAAATTGGCTGAAAAACCTGCCATGGGGACATGCCCTAAAAAAAACAAGCAGAAAAAAAACATTCTGTGCAGACAGCAGGACTTTTTTACTGTAGGAGTCTATGTCTAGTGCCAATACCACAACTCAGGCTCAGGCACCACCTTTACCCTGGTCTGGCTGTTCTAACTGTTCTGCGCCAAAGTTTTGCCGTCAAAAAATCATAAATGTGTCTACTTCTATTAATTTGGGGCAACATGCCCCCAGAGCACCCCAAAACTTTGGCACGCCAAAGTTTGGAGTATGGCTGTTCATACTGTACATCTATAGAACTGGTCTATTACAGCTTTTTGAGGCCAGAATTCTGGCGCAGCGCCATTCATACATGTCACCCATAGTCTTACGGTTAGGCTGAATGGTCATCATGCGTCCATCAATACTTCACGTCTTTCTGTAATTATTTCTTTCATCTGTGCTTTGGTTCTCTCTCTTCGTCCGCCTCTGATAACTCCAAGGTAGAGATTGAACCAGAAAAACTGTGTACAGTCTGGGCCCGGGTTCAGGAAATCCCAGTCTATATATAAAAGGAATGCTGATAAGAGACATACTGCAGGGCCTGGGTTTGCGGCAGGGGATAAAGTTTGGCTTGCCACCAAAAATATGAGAGTTAAGGCTCCCTTTCGTAAGTTGGCTCACAAATATATTGGTCCCTACTCCATTCTGCCGGTTATCAATCCAGTCACTTTTTGTCTTCGTCTCCCAACGACTTTCCGGATGCACAATATCTTCCACAAATCGCTGCTAAAAAAGTACATACCTCCTATCGGTCCTCAAAGGAACCTCCCCCTCCTTCTAGAGCTCGAAGTTGAGTGTATAGTGGATTCCCAAAGAGTCAGAGTTGCTCTTTAAAATCTTGTACATTGGAGAGGGTATGGACCAGAGGGGCGCACATGGCTCCTTGATCCATGTTGATCATTTAGTGAAGATATTTCACAAAAAAATCCCTCTGAAGCCCGATCCAGGACCGAAGGGTCTAGTGGCTCATCGTAAAAAGGGGGGGGGGGGTACTGTCCCTTTAAGGCCCTGTAAGGATTTTGTTGCAGCCTCAGCCAGGGTGCTGATTGGTGATTAATGGGTTAAGCACTTGAGCCAATCCCTGGCTGAGGCGGATATTTTAAACTGCTTCCTGTCTGCCAGTCTCTGCTGCTGATTGCTTTTGATGTCCTAGCTGTCTGTTGTGCTCTGCTGTGTTGTTTTGCTGGTTCTCTGAGTTTGGCTATTCATTCTGGTTAATCTCCCGCTCTGTCCTTTAGTACCTCACATTCTCCTGGTTTGACCTCAGCCCGCATGACTAATCTTTATTTGTTATCTGTGGTGTCTGTTTCTTGTTTGTCGTACGTTTTGTCTTCTATATGTTTGACTAGAGATGGGCGAATTGATTCTAACGAAGTGGAATTCGTTTAGAATTTCAAGAAAACTTTGGTTCTGAACGAAGTCGAAGTTTGGGGTACTTTGGGTGAACGAAGTGTGCTTTTGATTGATAAAATGGCTGTGAGCGCATGGCGTTACATGGGGCAAAGAACTCTGGGAGGAAGAAGGGCATAGCCTGCATGACATGTGCAGAGATAAAGCCAATCAGAGACCGGTGGGATTCTGTGACGTCACTGCACTATATAAGTCCGGGCGCGACGCTGGGAGCTCATACCGCTCTCACTGTACTGATTAGGGAAGGTGCTGCCGCGGCTGCTTATGATAGCTGATACTGAAGAACTCATTTTTATACGAGGCGATTTTTGGAGGGTGTCTCATCTTGTCTCAAGACTGGCTTCTCTAACGTCTGATGTCTGATTTTGTGGGTTTTTGATCTGAAGTCCAGTGTGTGTCCAAGAGCAGCTGCATTTACATTTATAATGCTATCTGCTCACAGCACATGATGAATATCCAAGGGTGGATCTAAGCCTGTTCCTGTTTATTCATTTAAAGAAACAGCGTTTTTTACATTACAAATACCAATTCATTTTTGGCTTGCTCAATTCTTTTGCGCAATATACATCCAGGGGTTAATTAAAGCGTTTTGTTATGCTGCTCGTGGTGACTAAAAGAAAACGTTTATTTCACTGCCAAAAAATACATTTTTCCTGAGCAAAATTCACAAGCGAAGTTTGAATTACAAGTTTTTCAGTCTTTTGTTGTGTAGCGTAGAAATCACGCACTTGTAACACGCTAAAAATCTCGTAGTTTTTTGGTTGCTCAATTCTTTTGTTGCAATTTACATCCAGGGGTTAATTAAGCGTTGTCTGCTGCTGAAGTGACTAAAAGAAAACATTTAATTCACCGGCAAAGAAAAGAACATTTTTCCTGTATCATAATTCCACAAGCCAAGGTTAATTACACGTTTTACTCTGTTGTGTATCGTAGAAAACACTCACATTGTAACACGCTACAAGCTCGGTAGTTTTTGTTGCACCATTCTTTTGCGCAATTTTACATCCAGGGGTTAATTAGCGTTGTTCGCCCTGCTGTGGTGACTGAAAATAAAACGTTTAAATCACCGACAAAAAAGACCATTTTTTCTGTAGCATAATTCACAAGCTAAGGTTAATTACACAGTTTTACTCTTGTTGTGTACCGTAGAAAACACGCATTGTAACCCCCACGCTACAAAGCTCGTATTTTTTGGTTGCTTCATTTCTTTAAGCGCAATTTACATCCATACAGGGGTTTAATTAAGCGTTGTTCTGCAGTTTGTACTCAGTCAAAGAAACTTACTTTTTCCACGCCACAGAAGAAATTTCTGGTATCATAATTCATATCCGAAGGTTAATAAGCCTGTTTTTGCTTTTACATGTCAGTAAAATACAAGGATTTTTTAAACGGCACATACAACGTCAATTTTTCCTGGCCATTTGTTGGAGCACATTTTATGTCCAGATTACCCAAGCTTGTATGGGTTCCATTTGGAGTCAAATACATGGTTGTATTTATCATATACAGAATCTTCCATCAACAGTGTCTGTACATTTTAGAACACAGTATGTCAGAGATGTGGCAGGCTCTTTCACCTGCGAGTGGCATTGGCACAAAACACTCCTGGAGAAACAGGCCCAGGTCCCAGCATAGCAAGGTGACGTCGCAGCAGGGTCACTCGGTGAGGCCACAACTTGCCGCTGATCCCATCTAGCGCCGTGTGCTGACTAGCAACCCACAGGGTTCTGATTGTTGACCTAAGGACATCCAACTTCCTCCCCAGATGACATCGTGAAACCCCAGCCAAGAGTCGGTGTGAACTGTCAGACCACAACCCTTAGTTGGCATGGCCCGGGACGGGTCAGCGCCCTCACCTGACTATTTCTCAACCGCCTCTGTCCCATCCGGTTTCCCTCAGCCAGAGATCTACTATGTGGTCTGGCTCAGCGCCACTATATAGCGAGATGAACAATTTGAGGCGGGCATCAGCAGCACATGGCAGCGAAGATAGAATGGGGGCCAATATCCCCTGCTTATTGCAGTAGGCGGCAAAGTTATAGAGTGTGGAGATGGCATAGAGGTCGATGTTTGAGGGGTCAGCCTCTGCATACCAAGACCGGTGATGAGGGACACAGATACGATAGAAACACAATTGAAGATGATGTAGCCGACCGCACTTGGAAGCCGGGTGAAGCAAGTGCTTACATCATCGTCAGGAGAAGAGGGCATTTAGCTTACGCGTCAGGCAGCGGCGCAGCGGAGCAAGTGTGTTGTGTGCCCGTTAGTCAGCAGGGTAGCAGCAGTGTGAGTCGGTCGCCACGGCCAACTGGGGTAGAAAACCACTTCGCAGTCCAAGAAAGGTAGCGACACAGGGCTCAGCGAGGCAGCGGCGTTAGTAATCACGTCATTGCGGAGTGTTGGCCGGTAAAATCACTACTCGGCGGTGTGGCAGTTCTTGGTAAGACACCGGAGGAGCGAATATGGGTATATGTAGAATCTGTAAGGCAGAAAGTGAAGCGTGCAGGGAGCTAATATTGGCACCACGGCCTGTGTCAACACATGCAGCGCACCTCCGTGGCCTGGGTAGAAACGTGGCTCAGATGTGGTGGTCCATCATTCTGCCGCAGCAGCCATTGGCACGCATGCCATTGCAGCCAGTCAAGGCTCCACCACCTCTGCAGAAGGTAGCGGTTTCTCTTTGACATCATCTCCCGATCCAGATGCTCCTGCTCCTCGCTACTCATGGCGCCAGCAGTCGTTCAGCGAGGCGATTGCAAAGAGACAACAGTATGCGTCCAACCATCCTAAGGTGCAGCAGCTGACCGTGCTCCTGTCCAAGTGGTTGGTACTGCAGTCCCTCCCTTTCCAAAGGGTGGACTCTGCACCATTCAGAGAACTAATGGCTTGTGCCGAGCCGAGATGGAGAGTTCCAAGCCGTAATTTCTTTTCCAAAAAGGCAGTACCAGCACTTCATAAATATGTAGAACAGAAGGTGGGCCAGTCCTTGAGCTTATCGGTTTGTTCCAAGGTGCACGGCAGCGCGGACATCTGGAGCTGTAACTACGCTCATGTACAAGTACATGTCCTTTACGGCCCACTGGGTGAATGTGCTTTCTTCCCAGGCACACCAACAACTTGGACAGGAGACGCCGCTTTCTCTTCCACGTTGTCAAACTGCGGCTCCTGCACCATAGTCCGCCTCCTCCTCCTCCACCACCACCATCTCAGCCTCCACAAGTACTGCTCCATCATACCACATGTGTAGGGCACAGCGGTTTAACACAGTTCTACACCTGGCTTGCCTCGGCGAACGAAGTCACACGGGGGGAACTCCCCCGCGTCATGCAGCAAGAAATCGATGTGGTTTTTTCCCCACCCCAACGCAAACAACCAGGTGAGGACAAGGGGAGGAACAGGGTTTCCCCCTGCACGAGGAGGAGGGCATGCCCCTGCAGGGCCGCATGGTTCAAATCTGGAGGGAAAAAAAGGTTCCTAAAGTCTTCCCACAGATCTTCAGAACACCCCTGAAAATGGCCAGGAAACGTGCATGCACTTTATCCTTCGTACAAACCGGGAAACACCCTCCCGATTGCACAGCAAAGGGCCCCCCCAACACACCCGATATGTGATTTTTTCCACCCATTGGAATTCCAGCCCACATGTTGCCCGACTGTTCAACAAAAAAACCCATTAACGATTTTTTTGATGACCAGGGGACAGGGGTACTCCCCTGGAAACTTTGAGCACCAGGGGCGCTCATGCGGGACACCTCCGTTTGTTGGGGCCATTTCAGGGGGCCACGTTATTTGTAAATCGCCGGGACACGGATGAAAACGTCTTTCCATGTTTCCCTGTCCGGAACAATGCTGAAAAATCTGTCTGGGCAGGGGACTGGAGTCGTGCAACTACACTCGCGCCACATGAGTCCGGGGGGACTGAAATGGAGGGGGAGGGGACTTGGGACAGAAGCATTTCTGGTGAAATAAAGTGGATTTTCACCCGTGACAAGAGGGGGACGGTCACTGGAGGAGTAGATAAGAGAGGAAGAGAGGCAAGAGCCCCCCAAGCACCGTGGCATAACGGGAGATGGAGGCAGGGACCCCCCTCGGAGTCACTTGTGCAGAGGCCCGCGCATGCTTTTTTGCCTGGCTAGTGACAACCAAATAGTCACACCCGGCGGGGGAGACTTCGGGCTCCCCACCCTTTTGGACCCTCGCACCGGTCCAAAATTAGACCCTTTTTTCCCCACTATTGAAGGGGGGACAAACTCAAATACTATATGAACCCTCCGTAGTCAGTTGGCCGCTGCCTATGGGCACATCGTCCCTCCTCTACAGTCTGACCGGGGGTTCCTCAGCCCACTACACTCCGCAGCTGCTGGGGGAAGGGTGGGGGTGCACATACCAGCTCCATCCAAAACCTAGTCAGTCACTGAGAGCATTTTCCTTCCCCCCGCCTAGGAGGGGGCATCGCCAAACACCGCACAGGACCGGAGCAGCCCCCTGAACCAACGGGTTGTGGCCTACATGCAGCACCTGCCACCCCATTAGAAGATCCGGGGACTACTGGGGCACCAAAACTGTTTTGGGCCGCAATTTTCCAAGTTTGCAGGAGAAACTCCGCCCGGCCATAGTGGCATCAAGGGGGTTTTCAGTCGGCGGGGGCCATCGTTACCCCAAAGGGAAACCCCCGCTTGTCCAGGGGAAATGGGGAACGTTTGACCTTTGTCAAAAAAATCAGGCGGGGATGGGGACAGATTTCCAAAAACCCAATGCTTAACGTCAGTCTGGGTTTTCAAACACCTGCCTCACCACTATTCTGATGCCGCCACCCGCCTAGCCACACATCTGCTGACAGTTTTTTCCTCTGCCCACCCCAACTTTACCAGGGGTGGGAATTTTTTCCCCCCCCACCTCAACATCTGTCATTGTGCCACTCTAACCTCAGCTGCGCTGCTGTTGCTGGTGCCGTGACATCCACACTGTGTCATTGGCCCCTCACCTCATGCTGCTGCTGTTGTTGCTGCTGCTCCCTACACCGTTCATTGGCCCTGCCTGACCTCATGCGCTGCACCGTACCTCCACTCTCTGCATTGGCCACTCTGGCCTACTACTGTTTTGCCACCTCCAGACTGTCATTGTGCCACTGCCCCAGCTCATGTTTCTACGCCGTGCCCTCCACACGTTCATTTTGGGCCCCCTTGGGCCCACACGTTTTGCCACCTCTAGAAATTTATTGTCCACGTCTGACCCATCTGCTGCCTGCCATAACCTCCCCCTGTTCCTTATGCCCCTCTGGCCGACTCCTGTTTTTGCCACCTCCAAATGTCATTGTGCCACTGCCGACCTCATCCTTTCACGGTGAACTCCACCTCTGTCATTGCACTCTGTGGCCACTCCGTTTTTTGCCACCTCCCAAAGTCATTGTCCACTGCCGACCTCATGCTGCGCGCCGTGCCCCCACGAGTCATTGTGCCACTCTTGCCTACTACTGTTTTGCCCCCTCCAGAATGTGATTGTGCCCCCTGCCTTCCTCATCTCTGCTGTGGCTGGTGTTGTACTTCCCTCTCTGTCCATTGTGCCCCTCTTGGCCTACTACGTTCTGCCACCTCCAGAATTTTTTGTGCCATGTCTGACCTCAAAGCGCTGCACCTGACCTACACACTGTGTCTTTGTGCCCCTTTTTTGACCTCTGCTGCTCTGTGGGTGCTCCGTGACCCACACACTGTGTCTTTCCACTGCCTACCTCATGCGGGTTTTTGGGGTGCTGCCGTGACCCCACACACTCTGTCAATTTTGCCACCTCTGACCTCATGCTCTGCTGTGGCTCTGCCCCTGACCTACACCTTTCATGCCCACCTGTGGCCTACTCCTTTTTTTTCCACCCCAGAATGTCATTTGGCCACTGTCTGACCTCATGCCTGCTGGCCGTAACCCACACACTGTTCTTTGGCCACTGTCTCTTCAGCTGCGCTGTGGGTTTTCTGCCGTGACCTACCACTCTTCATGTGCCACTGTCTGACCTCATCTGATGCTGTACGCTGCCATGACCTACACCGTGTCATTTTGCCACCCGTGGGCCCACCCTTTTTTTTTGCCACCTCTAGAAGTCATTGTGCCACTGTCGACCTCAGCTCTGCTTTTGGGCTGCTGCCGTGACCAAAACACTGTGCATTGTCCCACTCTGTGGCCTAACCTGTTTTTGCACCTCCAAATGTCATTGTGCCACTGTCGACCCATGCGCTGCGCTGTGACCTACACACTTTTCATTGGCCCCTGTCTACCCCCATGCTGCTGCTGTGGCTCTGCCATGCCTACACACTGTGTCATTTGGGCCCCTCTGTGGGCCCACTCCTGTTTTTTGCCACCTCCAAATGTCATTGTGCCACTGTCGACCCATGCGCTGCGCCGGGCCCAAACACTCTGTCATTTTCCACTGCGACCCCATCTGCGCTGTGGCTGCTGCCGTGACCCACACACGTGTCATTTTGCCACTGCTGACCTCATGCGCTGCTGTGGCGCTGCCATGACCTACACACTGTGTCATGGCCATCTGTGGCCTACTCCTTTTTTTTCCACCTCAGAATGTCATTGTGCCACTGTCTGACCTCATGCTGCTGCTGCTGTTTATGCGTCAACTCCACTCTGGTCATTGGCCACTTTTTTGGCCAAATCCTGTTTTTTCCCCCTCCAAAGTCATTTTGCCACTCCTGATCTCATGCGCTGTGGCTGCTGCCGTCACCTCCACACCTTCAAAGATTTTCCACCGACCTTACTTTTTTTTCCAGCTGTTCGCCATGACTTTATCAGGGTATATTCCCGCTTTTTTTTTTTGGGGCTTTTGCCCCCCTTTAAATGCCCAGGAATTTATAGTGAAGCGATTCAAAGCGGGGCATCATGTGCGGTCATACAAAACACAACATTGTATGACGCCAAACCCAAACTCCCTCTGCCTTTTAAGCATGGGACAACGTTCTAAAACACCCTGCAGGCTCTGTGCACCTGGAAATAGCTGTTTTTTAACGTGATTTCGTCCCAAAGTAATTCGTAACGAAGTTATTTTTGTCGGAAAATTCGGCGAAGTGACCGAATCGAATTTTTGAGAATTTCGCCCATCTCTAATTATTATTATCATTTATTTTAAAGCGCCATTGATTCCATGGAGCTGTACATTCGAGGGGGGGGGGGTGACATACATTATATTTCAAATGCGTACAGTAATAACGATGAATGAATTACAACTGGCACAACAGAGGGAGCGGGGAGCCTGCCCACGGGGGCTTACAATCTACAAGGAGGAGGGAAGAGACAGGAGGTGAGGGGCAGACATGTTTGTGGATAGTGTAGTGACAGCAGGGTTATTGTTGGTTAAGGCAATCCTGAAGAAATGGGTTTTCAGATTCCTTTTGAACTTGCTGAGAGTGGAAGAGAGTCTCGTTTGTTGGGGCAGTGTATTCCAGAGTGTGGGGGAAACCGCGGCAGAAGTCTTGGAGACGGTCATGTGAGGAGCTGATAAGAGGAGAACAGAGAAGGAGGTCCTGTGAGGAGCGGAGATTTCTTGATATCTGGAGATTAAGGCAGAGATGTATGGAGGGGAGAGGTTATGGAGAGCCTTGTAGGTCAGGGTTAGCAACTTAAAGTGAATTCGCTGGGCAATTGTGAAGGGATTGGCAGAGGGGAGAGGCAGAGGAGTAGCGAGGATAGAGGTGGATAAGACGGGCAGCAGAGTTGAGAATGGTTTGAAGCGGAGCAAGAGTGCTAGATGGGAGGCCACAGAAAAGGATGTTGCAGTAGTCAAGGCGGGAGATGACGAGGGCATGGACGAGCATTTTTGTGGTGTCAAAATTGAGGAGCGAACGAATGCGAGAGATATTTTTCAGGTGGAAGCGGCAGGCAGAGGTGAGGGTTTGGATGTGTGGTTTGAAGGACAGAGTGGAGTCGAGGATTCCCCCAAAACAGGCGGGACTTGCGGTACAGGGAGAGTGTACAGCTTGACTGAGATAGAGAGATCAGGTGGAGGGAGGGAGCGGGATGGTGGAAAAAATGATGAATTCTGTTTCCCCCACATTTAATTTTAGGAGACGGGAGAAGAAAAAGGAGGAAATGGACGATAGACAGTCTGGGATCTGGGAGAGAAGAGAAGTGACATCTGGGCCAGAGAGAGTAGAGTTGTGTGTCGTCAGCATATAGATGGTAGTGAAAGCCATGTGAAGCTATGAGCTGACCCAGACCAAGAGTGTAGATGGAGAAGAGTAGTGAGCCCAGGACAGACCCCTGGGTGACACCAACAGAGAGTGGACGGGGGAAGGAGGTGAAGCAAGAATGAGAGACGCTGAATGTCCGATCAGAGAGGTACGAGGAGATCCAGGAAAGAGCCAAGTCCGTGATGCCGAGGGAGGAGATGATGTATAGCAGGAGGGAATGGTCGACAGTGTCAAAGGCAGAGGACAGGTCTAGAAGGAGGAGAAGCCTCACAGAGTAATGGCGTGAGGCTTTAGCAGTTGCTAGGTCATTGGTAACCTTGGTTAGGGTGGTTTCGGTAGAGTGGTGGGGTCGGAAACCAGATTGTAGTGGGTCAAGAAGAGAGTTGGAGGAGAGATGGGAGGACAGCTGCAGATAGACGTGTTGCTCGAGGAGTTTGGAGGCAAAAGGGAGCAGTGAGATGGGGCGATAGTTGGACAGAGAGGAGGGATCGAGGGATGTTTTTTTAAGGATGGGAGTGACAGTAGCATGTTTAAAGGTGGAAGGAAAGATGCCAGAGGTAAGCGATAAGTTGAAAAGATGGGTGAGGGCTGGGATGAAAGCAGCACTAAGGTCTGGTATAAGGTGTGATGGCAGTAGGTCAAGATTACAGGTGGTGAGTTTGGATTTGGACAGTAGAGAGGAAAGTATCATGTGTAAGAGTGGGGAAACAAGTTAAGGGGGAAGAGCATTGTGTAGATATAGAGGAGGGCGCTGGAGACTGGGGGCTGAAGCTTTCTCTAATAAGGTTGATCTTGTGTAGGAAGTGAATGGCAAAGTCGTCTGCTGAAAGGATAGAGGATGGGGGAGGTGCTGGTGGGCGGAGGAGAGATTTAAAGGTGTTGAATAGTTGTCTGGGGTTGTGAGACAGAGAGGATATGGGATTGGTGAAGTAATCCTGTTTGACTAGGGTGAGTGCGGATTTAAATATGTTTAGTGAGTGTTTGTATGAGGCAAAGTCATCAGTGGAGTGAGTTTTCTTCCAGCGGCGTTCTGCAATTCTGGAAGCTCGCCTCAGCTGTTTAGGGGAGTGTGTGTGCCAGGGTTGTCTGTTGATTTTGCGGGTTCTGTTGTGTGTGAGGGGAGCAACTGAGTCAAGGATGGCAGTGATTGTGTGGTTGTAGAAAGTGGTGGCTGAATCTGGGTCATTAAATGAGGAGATGGTAGAACGAGGGGTAAGAGAATCAGAGAGAGTGCGAGGGTTGAGGTTTTGTAAGTTCCTGCGGGGGTGCACTAGATGTGTGACAGAAGTTGCCGGTGGGGTGGAGATGGTGGAGAAGGTAAGCAGATTGTGGTTAGATATTGGGTGGGAGGAGTTAGTGATTAATGATGTATTGGGGCATATGAATGGTGATCGATGATTGGTCACGCTTTTTCATGGAAACCTATATTTTATGGGTGCTCATTGGACTCTGTGGGCCTACTAACAGTAGGGACAACACCATGTCCTATTAGCCTCTATGTTCTCTCTATTATTATTATTATTATTATTATTATAATAATAATAGAAGACAGAATTTTTTGACTTATGGTTACCCCTAAACAGCAGAAAATACCTACTGATGAAAGAACGGTGTGTCTTTGGTGATACGCGTTTAGGTGTTTTATTCGTGATACAAGATACTTTCTCACTCCCTATTTGGAGCTTCATAGGTTGTAGTAAGGAGTTTATTGAGGGTAACGTTGTAGGGTCGCTCTTATCAGGGCGAGTTCCCTGTCAAGGGACAGCTATTAGGGCTATAGTGATTACGGATAGTTTATCCATATCTCCATTACCCGTTTTTTGAATTCATCTGGTACGAAGCGCTCAATGGGAGGTGGTGAGTTGTCTATCAAGTAATGCACTGTTTTATACTGTTGTACCATCTAGAGTTCCATTGTGATTATCTAATATATTTTAAACTTATTATTAAAAGTTATGTTTTATTTAAGGGGCCATTTGTTCTAGTTTGTGTAGCTTTTTTGCAGGATCCCCTACATGAATATCATTTGTTTTTTGGTTTTTGTATGGGTAAGTTGGAGGCCGCCAAAGGAGAGAGCAGCAGAGGATGCTGTGTCAAAGGGTGTGAGCCATGTTTCAGTCAGACCAAGGAAGAGTAAATTTCTTGAGATGAATAAGTCATGTATGTAGAAGAGTTTATTACATACAGACCGTGCATTCCAATGGGTATATTGGCACAAACCGGCGTGTGCACAAAGTGGTGCAGAAGAAAGACTGCATGGTGTGAATACTGCAAAAGTGCATAGGACTGCTCCAGTGACAATTAAAGTGCCAAAATCCGGAATATTAGCTCTGTGTGAGCAAGGGTTTGTCTCAAAGGAGAGAGAGACACCCCAGCATGCAGACTGTTGCTGGCGGAAATATTTTTTTTGTGTCGGCCATGTAGGAGATTATTAAGTACATCGCAGAAACAAATGCCTGACAGCGGGAAATGAATGAGCAATGGATGGCCAAGGTTTATTTTTATTCTGTTTATTTTGCTGTCATATGCCTGACTAATAAAACTGGTTGAAGACAGTTGCAAAAAAACTGTGTGGCTGATATTACCTGTGTGCTAAAACTATTCTACCAAGGACGGCGATCCCAGAGTTAAGTAAGACCCCCAGGATGGCCCAAGATGGCATCCTAAAAATAAGCGAGTGCCTATAATATCTTAAGCCGAAGCAGGTGCTGGGAAGCAGGAAGCAACTTATTGAGCACTGTATATAAAATGATCGAGATGTCATGTATGGTATTAAACATAAATATCAGTAAATGTGAAGTGCAGCCAGCTTACCACTTCTGAAGCAAATGGGATGCAAGTGTGCACAGCCAAACCTGGGAGACCACCGGTGATTAACTACATACAGATCGTAGCGGACCTTCATCCAAACAATACAAAGCCAGCACCCGTGGGGGTAAAATCCAATTCTTTATTAGATTATAGCATGGGATATAAAACAACTTATGTGTTTCAGAGTAGACAGGCTGTTTTATATCCCACATGCTGTAATCTAATAAATAATTGGATTTTACCTCCATGGGCTGGCTTTTTTCATCATTTGGATGAAGGTCCGCTACGATCTGTATGCATGGTAATAAACGTCCCTGCCTTCTCAGTGGAGACCCAGCTCCCCTCTTCACTTGTGCAACTGCACAATTAGTGTACAAAATGTACGTGCAGAGTTAGATGTCGAACGTCTGGACATTTATAGTAAACCAGCATTTGGCATCTAGTTAAATATCCTGAGTATCCTCCCAAGATCCAATTATATACATCTTCCCAGACAAGCCTTCTTGCTAAATCTGAGTAAGGATTAGAGATCCCACAAGGAAGAATTTTTTGCTCATCTTTACTGTTGTTCAAAAGTAGAATTATAAGTCTGATTAATCAAGCATTTTAAGGCTCAATAAAAAAAAGCTTTAATGAAAGAGGATTAAAATTAGTTTCTTGCTATTTATGACAAAAAAAGTATGTGCAATTCTTTCTAAAATGCATCTAGTAGTTATGGCTGGTAATTAAATATATGAAGAAATACCCAATGTGTATGATAAATGTTTTTACACTGACTTCACCTAGTAACAATGCCACAACTTATCTGTGGCTTATGTGGGAAGATAGCTTTTTTTCTCGTGTAATGGAAAATGTAATTGGGAAAATTGATTTTCAATTTGTAGGTAGCAAAGATCTGATGGACAGAACACAGAGTACATTTTTTTTCTTAATGTATAGCTGTGTGCATTTTCTAGTCAATCTAACTCATCAGAAGCAACGTCAGACCAGGGCACTAAGGTTCAACAGAGGAAAATGGCTATCTTATCTACATGTGAACATGTACATGCTTCATTTAAATGACCTATTAGTCTACTATCTTTGCAAACAATTAACAAATTGGCAGCAATGTCTTGTGTGATATTTGCATTATACTAGACAATAGATGAACCTACTGTTAAAAAATAAAAACGTCATTGGTCCCAGCAAATGGTGATGTAAAAATGTTGTGTAATTGCATTTTTTCCAGATTTCACCCAAAAGGAATTTTTCCGGCTTACAATGTTCTGACTTACATCTGTATCCTAGTTGCAAGTAAATGCCTCCAAAGTAAAATGCAGTACTGTACTGTATCAGAACCCATACAATCAGAATATTTGTGGCATGCTGGAATTTGTTTTTGTGAAACTACAAGTGCCAGCATGCCAAATCACATATTTACTAATTGTATTGCTGCTGATTATTACATGTGTTTATTTGTGCTGTTGTGGAATGCTGATACTTATAGTTGCATAGCAGCTAGTAGCTGAGGAACTAAAAGTGCCAGCATGAGACAGACAAAAACTGGAGAAATCTTCTAAACAGGGGACTGCAAAACAAATGAAGAAGGAGTGTTAACTTTTACCTGCACTATCCAAAACTTAAACTTAAAAATTGCTGGAGTAATATTTAATAAATATATCTGCTCCGACTTACACATAAATCAACTTAAAAATAAATCTAGAGTTCCTATTCCATTGGTAACCTGGCAACTGCATATACATTAAATGGTATGGCAAAGTGTATCATTTAAAAGTCCCACAAGAAAAATACCTTATGTTGCTAGCTCAATGAAAAACTTAAAAACATATGGATTTTGCTAGGTGAAGAGGAAAAATGCAAAACAAAAAAAATGAAAATGGGCTGCTCCTAAAGGAGTTAAAAGCTCTTTTTGCACTTCTCCATAGCCATTTGCAAACTGAACATGTAACATAAGTCTTATTATGTTGTATAAAAAAAAACAGAATTCAGATTAGGAGTCCCAATAAGGACAAGTCGACATATAAGTAATTGCAATAGGGAAGATTTATAAAAGTTGCTCCAGAAAGCTGTTGCATAAATTTTATGCAAAATTGCATAAAAAGGAGGAATACAACTATTTTCAAAAGACACCAAGAGAAAGTGACAATTCAAAAAAACATTATTTTTGGTTCACAATATTAATGTTAATGTAAATGAACTGTGTCTAATTTGTGTATTATTCATTATGCTACTTGTGCCATTATAACTCCTTCTTAACAGCTGATCACAATTTTTGGGCTGTTTGTTTTTTTCCTTCTCCACTTCCAAGAGCCATATATTTTTTTTTTTCTATCTACATAGATTTATGAGAGCTTGTTTTTTTGCAGGACAAGGTGTACATTTTAATGGCGACATTGAATGTACCATAGAATGTGGCATACTGGCAACATTTTTAGTGAGGTGAAATGTAAAAAAAACATGCACTTATGCCATGTTTGTAGAGGTTTCGTTTTTATGTTGTTCGCTTATCAGTATATTTAACCCCTTAACGACCGACCGCTGAATTTTGACGTCAGAGGGTGCAGGTCGTTCATCTGCAGCAACATATTTTGGCATCGCTGCAGAATACGGGGTTTGTGGCGCCCGGAACTTTACTCTTTGATTGCCGCAATTTGTGACCGCAGTGTAATCAAATGGCTTTCACCTGCTCTGTCGGATGATCGGGACTCCAGTGACAGGGGAATGGCTGAAAACTCAGCTCTGGGGGACCCGGGTAGCTTTAGGGCTAATTTTTTAAAAAGCCAGTTATCGGGCAGAATGTGTGCTGCCCTGATTGCTGCCTGTTCAAAAATGACAAGGGTTTAATTGGCCGGTTCATGCCGCGGGCCCTGCCCTTTGGGCCGCGGCCTGTCCCTGCCTGGGCCCGTCTCTGCTGGGGCTCCCTTGGGGGGGGAGGGGGGCCCAGCAGGGCCCGTGTTTGCTATGTACTTCCTGTCCCGTCCAGTCTTGTTGTTCCTTCCCGTCGGGGCACTGTGCCCCTAGGCCCTGCGCGCGGGAGGGTTCCCGCCCATTTATTTTTTTTTCCGGGCCTGTGCACCCTTTCCCCTTCCCCCCGACCCCTGGTATAAGAGGAATTCTTGTCTCTACTCTGGGCAGTTCCCTTGCAGGGCTCTTGCTATCTTCCCTTTTTGAGCTCCTGCCAGCATCTCTGGGCTCCCCCCCCCTTTGGGGGACTTTAACCCCCGAGTTGCTGGTCCGTTGCTGTTCCATCTGAGCTCCTGGGGCCCCCTCGTCTGTTGTCTCCGTTGCTGCTGTTTTTCTGCTGTGTTTCCCCCCCTGGATGTGCCTCCTGTTTGATGTATTCCCCGCCGTGTTCCCGGGTTTTACCCCCCTGTGTTTCCCCCAGTTTTTCCCGCCGTACCCCGGTTGTCCCTGTGTACGTTTTCCCCTCCCGGGATCCTGCTTGTTTTCCCGAGGTTTTCGTTTTTTCCCGCCCTCTTATGTTTTCCAAAATTCCCGTGTTCCTGTCCCGCATCTCGGGTTTTCATCGCAGGTAGCCACGCAGGGGTGTGACCTGGGGGGCCCCCACCAAATCCCTTTCCCGCTTTGCGGCGGGCTCTGGGAAGACCGAGGCCCCTTTGACTCCACTCCCTGGCGGGGGTCCTCCCGGGTACCCCCCTCGCCCGCGGGGGATCACAGAGGATCCCCCACCCGGGGTGTCTGGGGCGGCGCTTCGGGGTACGTCCATCGGCGCCGAAACCCTCCAGTTGAAAATGGGCCATGGATCCCGCCGGGGGAACCCTGCCCTCGTCTAAAGGGGTCTGCAAACCCGTGGCCCAAACTCTTGGGGCCAGCCCAGGGGCTTCCCTTTGGCCCAGCTCATGGTCCAGCCCGGGGCCCTTTCGTTTTTGGCCCCAGCTCTTGGGCCCGCCCGAGCTTTTCGTTTTGGCCTAGCTCCCTGGTCCACCCAGTGCTTAAGGGTTTGGGCCCCAGTCTGGTCCCCCCCAGTGCTTACGTTTGGCCTAGCTCAGGTCCACCCAAGCTTACGTTTGGCCTTTGCTCATGGTCCAGCCCAGAGTTACGTTTGGCCTAGCTCATGGGCCAGCCCCCGGGGCTTACGTTTGGCCCCCACAAGGTCCCCGCCCAGTGTTTCGTTTGGGCCCCAGCTCATTGGGCCAGCCCCTTGCTTTTCTTTGGCCTAGCTCATGGTCCCCGCCCAGAGTTACGTTTGGCCTACTCATGGGGCCAGCCCCAGAGCTTCGTTTGGCCTTTGCTCATGGTCCAGACAGACTTTGGTTTTGGGCCCAGCTCATGGGGCCCCGCCCCCGGCTTTCGTTTGGCCTAGCTCAGGTCCCGTCCCCGTTGGGTTACGGGGGCCCGCCCCGACCCCTTTTGGTCCCCGTGGCTTCGGTCCCGCCCGGGGCCTTTGAGTCCCCGTGGGGTTACGGCCCCCCCTGAGCCTTTGAAATCCCCCGGGTTACGGTTTCCCCCCCTGAGCCTTTTGAGTCCCCCCTTGGGTTACGGTCCCCCCTGAGCCTTCTGAGCCCCCTGGCTTTGGTCCCCCCCCTGAGCCTTTTGAGTCCCCGTGGCCCTTTCGGTCCCCGCCCCCGAAACCTTTTTGAGTCCCCCTGGCTTACGGTCTGCCCTGAAACCTTTTTGAGTCCCCGTTTTGGGTTACGGTCCCCCCCTGGCCTTTGGGGTCCCCTGTGCTTTACGGTCCCGCCCTGCCTTCCGAGTCCCCCGTGGCTTACGGCCCCCCGAGCCTTCTGAGTCCCCGGGGGGCTTTTTTTCGGTCCCGCCCTGAGCCTTCTGAGTCCCCGTGGGGTTTCGGTCCCGCCCTGACCTCTGAGTCCCCTGTGGCTTTCTGGGCCCGCCCCGGGGTTTCCCCCCCCCTTTTTTCCTAGTGCCCCGTTGTTCCTTTCCCCGGGCCCCCGGTTTTTAGGTTTTTTTCCCTTTCTGGTAAAATACAGCTTGTTTCTTGGTTTTGGGGTTTCCCCCCTAGGGAAATTGGGGTCCCCGGCCCATGTGGGAAAGCCTTCCGGGGGATTTGGGGGGGGAGGGAAAGGGGGGTTTGAGGGGGGGGGGACGTCACGGTTTTAGCCGCGGGCCCTGCCTTGGACCTCGGGCCCGTCCCTGGGCCTCCAGGGCTCTGTGGGGGGTCCCTGTGAAAGGGGGCCCCCGCAGCCCGTGTTTTCTATGTACCCTTTCCTGGGCCTGTTCCCGTCTTGTTGCTTCCTGGGGCCTTCTGTGCACTGTCCTTGGCGTGGGGCGCGGCAGCTTCCCGCCCTTTTAGGGTTTTTTTGTCCCTTTCACCTTCCCCTTTACCCCTGACCTTGGCTATAAGAGGAAGTTCTTGTTCTACCTCCCGGGTTTAGTTCATTTTCAAATCTCTTGCTTCTTCCCTCTTGAAACTCCCGCCCGCATCTTGGGGCTGCCCTTGGAGACTTTAAACCCGAGTTGCTGGTCCAGGGTTTCGCTTCCCCCTTGAGTTTGGAAACTGCTGTTGTTCCCGTTGTCGCTGTTTCTGCTGTGTTTTCCCGTCCCGGGGTGTGCTCTCCTGTTCCCGAAATTTTCCTGCCGGGGTTCCGGGTTTTAACCCCCTGTTTTTCCCATTTCCCCCTTTCCCGCCCTAACCTGTGGGTCATGTTACGTTGATCCCCCCTGTATCCTGCTGTTTTTTGAGTCGTTTTACCTGCCCTGCTTATTTTTTTCCCATGTCCTGTGTTCCCCTTTCCCGCATCTCGGCTGTCATGCAGGTAGCCACGGGCCCGGGGTTAAATGACCTGGGGGGGCCCCCCACCAAAACCCCCCGCTTTTCGGCGGGTCTGGGTGAAGACCAGGGGGGCCCCCTTGACTCCCCTCCCTGGCGGTGGTTTTCCCCTACCCCCTGCCTGCGGGGATCCAGAGGATCCACACCCCGGAATTTTGGGTCGGCGCTTCGGGGGAAAGTTTTTTGGGCGCCGCACCGTTACAATAATGTATTAGCATAAATGAATATGCTAATACATTACTAAGTGTAAAACAATGTAAAACAGTTATCTCTTCATGGAAATTAAAAAAAAGTAAAAAACAAATACTGTACAATAAATAAATAATAATAAAATAAAAATAAATATTTAATAAAAATAATTTTGCATACATTACACACAAAGAAAAAACCTACACATATTAGGTATCCAAGCGACTGTAATAACCTGTAGAATTAATCTAACAAGTTAATAAAAGTGAAATGCGAATGGTGTAAAAAAAAATTAATTAAAAAAAATTGAAAACAAAATTGAAAACAAATTTGGCAATAATTTATAAGTGAACTTCAACTATTCCCCAAAAAAGTACAATTTATCCAGAATAAAATGAGGCCTCATACAATTGTGTAATTGAAGAAATAAAAAAGTTACGACTGCTGAAATGCAAGGAGGCAAAACCTAAAAAAATGTGCTGGTCATTAACTACTTTCAGGCGTTTGGTAAAAATGGGGCTGCACCAGTTTTCTGTTGTACTTTGAGCCAAAAAGAATGTATGAACAGGCGCACTACAAACTTTAAGTGCGCTTGTAATGCGCCAAAGACACTTTTTAATGCGCCAAAGATTTGGGGCATTCTGGGGGCGTGACGCACCACATTCGTAGGATTAAACACATTTATGATTCTTTGACGCCAAATCTAGGCGCAAAACAGTTAGAGCAGCCAGACCAAGTTAAAGGTGATCTCCCTGAGCCTGACACTCTATAAGCACTAACAATTATCAAAGAAGACATAAGAATTTTTTTTAAAAGCATTTCTGCTACTATGGAATATATTAAATTTTGAGGTTCTTAGTAGTGTTGAGCGATTTTTATCGACAAAGTTGAAATCGGCACGGTTTTTTTTGATTATCGAAAATCGCAGATCACGCGATAATTATGGTTAAAAATCTGCGCATAATCTATTAATATCGGGCCATTTTCAGCCTATCCTTTCATTTTAGCCAGTCAGTTTGCCAGGGCTTATTTCTGGACGTATTTACATCGTATTTACGTCCTAAAACATCAAAAAATTTGCTAAAATAATGTACTATTCTTACAATGGTTTTCCCAATGGCAATCAGGATTAATTTGGGACGTAAAACGATGAAAATACGTCTAGAACAAAGCCCAGGGAACTTTTGAAACCTGTTTGGGGAGTACCACAGGTCCCAGAAACACCTGTGCTGTGCTGGCCTTGCTGTAGATAAAATAAATAAAAGGTGAAAGAAGAACTAATACATTTTTTACACAAAGAAACAAAAAAAAACTCTGTAACCACACCTGTCAATCTCTGACCACTTTTGGGTATCAAGCGTGAAAATCTGTATCACATTGTGCAACATCTTACCACATCTGTAATCATCTGTACCCCCATCTGTATCACATGTGAACATTGTATACATCTGTGCAACTCTTACCACATCTGTACCCCATCTGCTCACATCTGTACAAAAATCTGCATTGCCTATTTGATTTCAATTTGAGTAATTTTTAAGACTTTGAATACTTTGATAGAGGGCTTTTTGTTCTTTGGATCAAATTATATATATATATTTTTTTATATTTTATATATTGGCATTTAATGTATGGGAAAAAGTCCTTAATATATAGCTTTGATAGTTTTATATGTATGTTTAATTAATTCTTCATTTAATTGATAAATGTATTGTATTCTTCATACTCTGTGTAATGTATGTGCCAGGCGAAATCCGAGCGTATTTACATTCCCAAATACGCACCACATTTTGAAGAAATACAATACATTTATCAATTAAATGAAGAATTAATTAAAACATACATATAAAATATCAAAGCTATATATTAGGACTTTTTCTCCTATAGCATTAATCCCAATATATATATATATTATATATTTATATTATATATTTTATACATATATATATATATATATATTTATATATTATATATTTGATCCAAAGAACAATTGTCTCTATCAAGGGTATTACAAAGTCCTTGAAAATTACACTAATTGAACATCAAATAAGGCAATGCAGATGTTGCACAGATGTGGTACTATATTGTACAGTGTGATACAGATGATGCACAGCTGTGATTACAGATGTGGTAAGATGATTGATAGATGTGGTTACAGATGTTTTTTTTTTGTTTCTTTATGTAAAAAATGTATTAGTTCTTCTTTCACCTTGTATTGTATTTCTATTACAGCAAGAGCCAAACAGCACAGGTGTTTCTGGACCTGTGGTACTCAAGCAGAATTTCTTGCTTAATTCTTTATTCTTCTTTAAAAATCATTTATTGTAGTAGTGTACTGCTGTAAGTGTAGAACTAGAGCATCACTACATTCCTACAGGGGCTTCGGCACATTGATGCACAGTTTTTCCCCAAAAAAAATAGGCGTAAATCACGATCTTACATGTTTCCCATAGATTTTAATGGTTATCGGCGATAATCTATTATCAGATATCGGAAATCGTCTCGATAATTGCCGATATCGACTATCGAGACGATAACGATAATTAACATAATCGCTCATCACTAGTTCTTAGTGAAAATATTTGATCAAAATTGTAAACTGTAACCATTTTTAGTGCTTATAAAGTGCTGCTGATATTGTGTTGTGTTTGCATTGCTTTTGGCTTCCACACCAGTGTTCACCTATATATTTATTTTTCAAAATGGATGTACGGACCATGTTTTGTTTTTTGACTGTTTGCATGGGGAATTGACTGGCTCCTATCTTGGTTTGTGCACTCCACCCAACTGCATTGGTTTTTTAATCAGGTTAATTTATAGCTGAAATCTTCTCTCCCTGAAATGTGGAGGTCTGAACAGACACCAAGAGAGATGACATTAGCGTACGTTCCCACAGGAATTGTGGAAGATAATGGTGCACTTCCCGGTGATAGGAAGATGAAAGACTACAAACAAGAAAGCGCAAAATCGGGTCCTTTGGAGAGGTGCACAGTATAAGGAAAATAAAGTCAAGTGCTCACCTTATTGTGCTGTACTCAATTCACGGTACAGCACGCTTAAAAGCCTTGTTTATAATCCAATGGTGCTAGAATAGCTGTTCCGGTCCAACTCCCGCCGCTTGGTTCTACAAGGATGCAAAGGATGTACGACAGATAGGAGATAGCAAGGATGAACCTTACAAAAGGTTCTATTTACAAAGCTAAAATACTGGGAGAAGAATTTAACTAGAGCGCTAGAATAATCAGCTGAAAAAATGGGGACAGAATATCCTCTTTGGCCAATTTCGTAGACTTAGGAAAAAGTGCACCGAAGAAAAGCTTTTTAACACTCAAGCAGATACTTTAACAGAAAAATTTGTCCAAAAAAGATATCCTATGAAATTACTTGAAGGAGCTTGCAAAAAATCAGTCACCTTAATACAAGAATAGTGTTGAGCGATTACGTTCGCCATCGACATCGGTCGATGGTCGATAGTCGACCATCATCGACAAGATATTCGATGGTCGATGATAGATTATGACCAATGACCATTAAAGTCTATGGGAGAGCAACAACACCTTCATTCTTACACCCAAACAGGGCTGGAGAAGCTGGAATTAACATCCACAACAGTCAAATGGATACGTGCTACATCTTAGGCAACACACTTAGGTTATAAAAGCCACAGAAAAAAAATCACAGACCATTCACTATCACTGTCTTGCACCACAGCATGAGCCTTAAACCTGCATCACCCATGAATTAAAAAGTGCCAGAAGGCAGTATGATTTGAACCATCATTTTACTTGAATTGGCCATTGAATTTCCCTGTCCTGGAACGCAGCATGAGCCTCAAACCTGCATGACCCCAGATTAAAAAGTGCCGGAAAAAGGAGTCTTTCAACCACCATTTTAGTTGAACTGGACATTGACTATACCTGTTCTGTACCACAGTATGACCATTAAACCTGTCTGACCCTTCAAATTAAAAAGTGGGGGGAAAAGGAGTCTTTGAACCACCATTTTAGTTGAACTTGAAAATTGACTAAATCTGTCCTGGACCGCAGCATGACCATTAAACCTGTCAGACCCCCAAATTAACAAGTGCCGGGAAAAGGAGTCTTTGAACCACCATTTTAGTTGAACTGGACATTGACTATATTTGTTCTGTACCACAGTATGACCATTAAACCTGTCTGACCCACAAATTAAAAAGTGCCGGGAAAAAGAGTCTTTGAACCACCATTTTAGTTGAACTTGAAAATTGACTAAATCTGTCCTGGACCGCAGCATGACCATTAAACCTGTCTGACCCCAAATTAAAAGTGCCCGGGGAAAAAGGGTCTTTCAACCCACCATTTTAGTTGAACTGGACATTGACTATACCTGTCCTGGGCCACAGCATGAGCCCCAAACCTGCATGACCCCAGATTAAAAAGTGCTGGAAAAAAGGAGTCTTTCAACCCCCATTTTAGTTTCACTGGACATTGACTATACCTGTCCTGGGCCACAGCATGAGCCCCAAACCTGCATGACCCCCAGATTTAAAAAGTGCCGGAAAAAGGAGTCTTTCAACCACCATTTTAGTTTCACTGGACATATACTGTCCCTGTCCTGGGTAGCGCTTGCCCCTCCGTATGAGTGCGGACCAATTGAGCTTCAAATTGGAAATACTGGTGGTTAACGCTCCTGTTCCAAACCCCCGGGGCCCTTTTTCTTGGCATCTTTTTCTCATTTTACTCAACGTGTGGAGGAAATTGTCTCTGTATTTGTTCTCTGTCCGTGCTCCATACTCCATGTCCTCTGAATAACCTACATCTGGTCAAGTTTTCCTGTTTCCTCCCTGTACAATTCAGAGGAATTTTTTTTACCAGCTATTTTGTACATGCAAGTTTTTTTTGTTTGTTTAATTCTAAATTTTAAAATAGGATGGAATCCAAACCCTGTCTATGTTTCTTTTTTTTAATTGTATTAAATGGGTTGTCTCAATACAGCGAATGGTAGCTATGTTAAAGTTCTTGCAAAAACAAGTCTTTTTTCAATATATGTCCATTTTAAAAGTGTCCTACCTATTCCTGTTTCTGATAGCACCATCACCCTGAGCCACTTTGGTCAATTGTGAAGAACAAATGTCTGTTAGAGACAACATTTTTTTTATAATAGGACCTGTAGTATAGCTGCATGTCACAGCAAAATGCCCCCAACAATTCAAAGCATGACCCTTGAGCCACTTTGGACAATTGTTTAAGAACAAATGTCTGTTAGAAACAACATTTTTTTTTTTTAAAAGGACCTGTAGTATAGCTGCATGTCCAGCAAATGCCCCAAAAATTCAAAGCATGACCTTGAGCCCCTTTGGACAATTGTGAAGAACAAATGTCTGGGTTGAAACAACATTTTTTTTATAATAGGACCTGTAGTATTGATGCATTTCAAAGCAGCATGATCCAAAAAAATTATAAATATGACTTTCAGCCACTGTTAAAAAATTGTGAGGGAAAAAAAGCCACTTAGAAGCCACATTTTGTTCCAAAAGGGCCATGAATTTTAGCTTTATTCACAGCAAATGACCCCAAAAAATTATAAATATGACTTCTCAGCCACTATTAAAAATTATGAGGGGGAAATGCCACTTAAAAGCCACATTTCTGTTCCAAAGGACCATAATTATAGCTGTATCTCACAGCAACATGACCTCAAAACCATTGACAATGCGAAAACTTATAAAGATAAAGTGAGTAAATGGAATACGGTGTTGTCATGAAAACCTTGCTGTCTTTTACAGTCTCCTCACAGCAAAACCAGCAAAATGAACTGTTGGTAAAAGGAATAAAAATTGCAGTAAGAAATGATCATTTTAAAAAAAAGTTTTCAAGAGGACCCTTTCTCTTTGAAGAGAAATGTGAAGTAGACGGGGAACTAGAGATGGGGAATTGATTTCTAACGAAGTGGAATTCGTTTAGAATTTCATGAAAATCTTCGGTTCGGAACGAAGTCGAACTTTGGGGTACTTCGGGTGAACGAAGTGTGCTTTTGATTGATAAAATGGCTGCGAGCACATGGCGCTACATGGGGCAAAGCACTCTGGGAGGAAGAAGGGCATAGCCTGCATGACATGTGCAGAGGTGAAGCCAATCAGAGACCAGCGGGATTCTGTGACGTCACCGCACTATATAAGTCCGGGCGCGATGGCGGTAGCTCACACTCCTCTCACTGTGCTCATCAGGGAAGGTGCTGCCGCGGCTGATAGCTCTTACTGAAGAATTTATTTTTATATAGCGATTTCTGTGGGGTTGTCTCAGCTTGTCGCAGAGACTGTTCTCTTAATGTTCTATTTCTAATTTTTTGGGGTATTGGATCTGAAATCCAGTGTGCGTCCACTGCAGCTGCATATACATTCAATATCCAAGTGGGATCTAAGCCAGTTCCTGTTTGTATTTATTTATAAGAAACTAGCGTTTTTACAATACAAATACCACTTCATTTTTGGCTGCTCAAATTCTATTGCACAATTTACATCCAGGGGTTAATTAAGCGTTGTTTTTGCTGGTGTGCTGACAAAAAATAAACCGTCTTTTTCAATGCCAAATTATATAAATTTTTCCTGTAGCTAATTCACAAGCAAAGGTTAATTACAATGTATCTCTTGTTGTGTGGCGTAGAAAACACGCAGTTGTAACACGCTACAAAGCTACTATTTTGTGCGGCTCAATTCTTTGGCGCAATTTACATCCAGGGGTTAATTAAGCGTTGTTTTGCTGGTGTGATGACAAAAATAAACCGTCTTTTTTTAACGCCAAAATATATAAATTTTTCCTGTAGCCTAATTCACAAGCAAAGGTTAATTACTAGTGTTGAGTGATTTTTATCGACAAAGTTGAAATCGGCAAGGTTTTTATGGTGATGCGATAATTAAGGTTAAAATCTGAGCATCATCTATTAAGATCGCGCCTTTTTCGCCGCTTCCTGTAATTTTGGCGGCCAGCAAATCAGATTACAGAATAGAGCAGGGTGAGATGTGTGTGCGACGTCATGACTGGGATGTGTATGGTTGCGATTGGCTGGAAAAATTACATGACCTCGTTTTACATAGAACAGCGTTTCCTGTTTCAGCCTCAGTGTCTCTCAGCGTCTCATAGGGATAGGACCTGCGCTCTGCCTGTGGCAAAACAGCTCAGCGAAATTAGTCTATTTCTGCACAGAGAAACCTATACTATTAGCTGTGATCCTTCCAATTTAGTTATATTAGAGATTTTGAAGATTTTATGTAGTTAGCTAAGAAAATTTTTTAAAGCAGCATCTACTGCTGTAAATTCACGGCGGGGAGAGCAGGGGGGGGGCCCCGCGGGCGAACACAGACAAGCTCTATCTATAAAGAACACTGGATAAAGTTACCAAGAACTTAGTGTAGACATTGTAGTGGAATATCTTTATTATTAACAGTTTGCTATTGAAATATTTCCTGGATATTGGGCAGCCTGAACTTATATTGGATACACATCATTTCTAGTAACTGCAGGTCTCTTTGTTAGGTGCAAACTCCACTTTTATTATCAGTATACATTTCAGATATGTGTTCATTTTAATTTTACCCATTACACCTGTGACTGTTGATATATCCACCTTGCAGTTAAATTACAATCCAGCAATCTTGTAGTCAGCACAGGTTGTTTGTTGCCAAAAATACCGTGTATCCATACGAAAACATAACAGTTACGTGTTTTTTTTTGACTTTTGCACACCCAGCATTGATCATTGACGCAGCATCCACGTAAATCTTAAAACAGCAATTCTATATTCACCACAGGTGAATTGAAAGGTGCAAAAAATATACGTTTATTATACGCAAAACATAACAGTTACGTGTTTTTTGACTTTTGCACACCCAGGTTTGTTCATTGACGCAGCATCCACGTAAATTCTTAAAACAGCAATTCTATATTCACCACAGGGGAATTTAAAGGTTCAAAAAATACCTTGTTTTATACTAAAAAATAACAGATCCGTGATTTTTTACTTTTGCGCACCCAGCTTTGTTCATTGACGCAGCATCCACGTAAATCTTAAAACAGCAATTCTATATACACAACAGGTGAATTGAAAGGTTCTGTGACTTTTATATCCTAAGTGTGATGCCTAAGATGTAGCACGTTTCCATTTGACTGTTGTGGATGTTAATTTCAGCTTCTCCAGCCTTGTTTGGGTGTAATAATGAAGGTGTTGTTGCTCTCCCATAGACTTTAATGGCAATCGCTTATAATCGATGCTCACTATCGAAAAACCTTATCGATAGCGGCCGACTATCGACTATCGATCGATCTCGATAGCCAACGCAATCGCTCAACACTATTAATTACAACTGTATCTCTTGTTGTGTGGCGTAGAAAACACGCAATTGTAACACGCTACAAAGCTACTATTTTGTGCGGCTCAATTCTTTGCCGCAATTTACATCCAGGGGTTAATTAAGCGTTGTTTTGCTGGTGTGCTGACAAAAATAAACCGTCTTTTTCAATGCCAAAATTTATACATTTTTCCTGTAGCCCAATTCATGTCCGAAGGTTAATTAAGCCTGTTTGTGCTTTTACATTTAGTAAAACGCAACAGTGTTTTTAAACGACACATACAAGTAAATTTTTCCTGGCCATTTGTGGAGCGAAAATTTATCCAAGGGTTACCCAAAGCTTGTTACTGGGTTTCATTTGGAGTCAAAAACAGGTTTGTATTTTTTATCAAAATACAGATACCCACATCAAAAGTGTCTGTACATTTTAGAACAAACAGTATGTCAGACAGAGAGGTGGCAGGCTCTGCACCTGCAGTGGGCAGTGGCACAAACATTCCTGGAACAGGCCAGGGTCGCAGCACAGAAAAAGGGGACGTCGCAGCGGGGGTCACTCGGTGAGGCCAGAACTGCCGCTGTCATCTAGGGGGCCGTGTTTTTGTTCAGAACCCAAGGGTTTTTTTGATTGGTTGACTAGGTCATCCTCTTCCTCCCAGAGGGACATCTTAAACAACCCCAAGCCAAGAGTCGGTGGGAACCTCAGACACAACCATTAGTTGGCATGGCCCGGGAGCGGGTCAGCGGCCTCACCTGTCTTCAGCCACCCTCTGTCCCTTTCCGGTTTCCCTCAGCCAGAGATCTACTATGTGGTCTGGGCTCAGCGCCACTATATAGCGAGGATGAAAAATTTTGAAGGAGGGCCAGTCAGCAGCTATTTGGGCAGCGAAGAAATTAGGCCAATATCGCCTGCTTCTTGCAGTAGGCGGCAAAGAAAATAGATGGGGAGGGGTGGCATGGAGGTCATGTTGTGAGGGGTCAGCCTGGGCATACCAAGACCGGTGATGAGGACAGCAGTGATGATAAAAACACAAAAATGGATGATGTAACCGACCGCACTTGGGAGCCGGGTGAGGCAAGGGCTTTATCATCGTCAGGAGAAGAGGGCGTCAGCTTGCGCTTTCAGGCAGCAGCGTAGCCAGCAATTTGGGTCGTGTGGCCGTGAGTCAGCAGGATAGCAGCAGTGTGAGGTCGGGAGCCAAGCGGCCACGGGGTAAAAAACCCGCTTCGCAGGTCCAAGAAAGTAGCAGCACAGGGGCTCAGCGAGGGGTAGCGGCGGCAGTAGTCATTTCAGTGCGGAGCGTTGGGGGGTAAAATCCGATACTCGGCGGTGTGGCAGTTCTTTGCTAAGACACCGGAGGAGCCGGAAAATGGGTATATGTAGAATCTGTGGGCAAAAAAGTGAAGTGTGGCCAGGGAGTTAACGTGACAACCAAGGGGCCCTGCGTCAACACATGCAGCGCCCACCATCAGGTGGCCTGGGAGAAACGTGGCTCAGATGTGGTGGGTCCATCCTGCCGCCACAGCAGTACCCAGCGGCCAGTGGAAACGCATGCCATTGCAGCCAGTCAAGGCTCCATCACCTCTGCAGAAGGCAGCTGTTTCCCCTTTGCCATCCTCTCCCGGTCCAGAAGCTCCTGCTCCTCGCCAGCCCGGGCGCCAGCAGTCGTTCAGCGAGGCGATTGCAAAGAGACAACAGTAGCGTCCAACCATCCTAAGGTGCAGCAAGCTGACCGTGCTCCTGTCCAAGTGTTGGTATTGCAGTCCCTCCCCCTTTCAAGCGGTGGACCTGCACCATTCAGAGAACTAATGGCTTGGGGCCCGAGCCGAGATGGAGAGTTCCAAGCCGTAATTTCTTTTCCAAAAAATGAGTACCAGCACTTCATAAATATGTAGAACAGAAGGTGGGCCCAGTCCTTGAGCTTATCGGTTTGTTCCAAGGTGAAACGGCAGCCCGGACGTCTGGAGCTGTAACTACAGTCAGGACCAGTACATGTCCTTTAGGGCCCACTGGGTGAATGTGCTTCTGCCCAGGCACACAAACAACTTGAACAGGAGACCCCGCTTTCTCCTCCACATTTGTCACACTGCTGCTCCTGCAATCAATGTCCGCCTCCTCCTTCTCCCACCACCACCACCATCTCACCCCTCCACAAGTTACTGCTCCATCATACCACATGTGTAGGGCACAGCGGTGTCACGCAGTTCTACCCCTGGCTTGCCTCGGCGAACGAAGTCACACAGGGGAGGAACCTGCTCCGCGTCCATGCAGCAAGAAATCGATATGTGGCTTTCTCCGCGCCAACTGCAAATCGGAACCATGGTGACGGACCAATGGGAGGAAAACAGGGGGTCCGCGCTGCACTGAGGTGGGAGGGCCCCCCATGGCGCCCTGCATGGCGCATGTGTTCAATTTGGATGTGAAAAGGTTCCTGAAGTCTTCCCCCAGATCTTCAAAACGACTGAAAATGCCAGGAAACTGTGCATGGCGTTTTTATCCATTCGTACAAAGCCGGGAAAACACCCTCCTGAGTTGCAGGGGGCAGAACTGCCTCCCCCAACACACTCTAAATATGCGATGGTTTCCTTCCGTTGGAATTCCAGCCTGCCCATATTGGACCGACTGTATAAAACAGAGAAAGGCCATTAACGATTTTTGATGATCCAGGCAGGGACAGAATTTATTTCCCCTGTGTAACTTTGATGTCAGCCAGTGGCAGCTCATGCGTGACACCTGCCGTTTTGTTGAGGCCATTCGGGAGGCCACGTTATTTGTCAGTCACCAGGACTACAGGATAAATAACGTCATTCCATGCTTCATGTCCTGGAACAGATGCTGAAAAATCTGTCTGGGCGGGGGAAACTGGAGACGTGGCGACACATCTCGGGCCACATGAGTTCCAGTGGGGATGAAATGGAGGAGGAGGAGGAAAGGACATTTGGAGGCAGAAGCATTGTCTGGTGAAATGAATTGGTTTTTTTCTACCCAGGTGAAAAGAGAGGAGGAGCAGGAGCAGTTTGGAGGAGGTGGAATGGAGATGAGGAAAGACGAGGCAGATAAACCCGCAAGCACCGTGGCAGTATACAGTGGAGATGGAGGCAGGGAGGGCCCCCCGGAGTCACTTGTGCAGATGGCCCGCAGCATGCTGATTTGCCTGGCTAGTGGGGCAGCCGAATAGTCAGCATCCGCAGAGGGGTGACTTCTGGCTCTCCACCCTATTGGACCCTCGCTTACCCGGGCGAAAATGGGATCCTTTTTTCCCAGCTATTGAGAGGGAGGACAAACTCAAATACTACAGGGAAATCCTCCGTAGTCAGTTGGCCGTTGCCTTTATGTGCGGCATCTTCCCTCCTCTGACAAAGGGCTGACCGGGGGTTCCTCAGCGCTCAAGTATACTGCCGCGGCCTGCTGGGGGAAGGTGGGGGGGTAGGAGCAGTACCAGCTCCATCAGCAGCAACCTAAGTCTGGAGTCACTGATGAAACAGCTTTCCTTCACCCGCCTAGTGAGGAGGGTAGTCCCCAGCAGCAGCAGCAGTAGCAGGGACCTGGAGCAGTCCTGAACCAAAAAGGTGGTTGGCCCTACTTGGACAGCACTTCTGGGCCCCCCCAGTTAGAAGATCACCTGACTACTGGGCAGCCAAACTGGATGTGTGGCCGCAACTTGCCGAGTTTGCAGTGGAGAAGCTGTCCTGCCCGGCCCCTAGTGCGGCATCAGAGCGGGTGTTCAGTGTGGCAGGGCCATCGTTACTCCCAAGGAGAACCCGGGTTTGTCCACGGGAAATTGGAACGACTGACCTTTGTCAAGATGAATCAGGCGTGGATCGGACAGGATTTTTCCACACACCAATGCCTTAGGGCATCAGTCTGGGTTCAAACTACCTGCCTCAGCCACTATTCTGATGCCGCCACCCACCTGATGCCACACATCTGCTGACAGTTTCTCCATCTGCCTACCACCATCTTTACCCGGGACTGGTTTTTGCCACCACCTCAACACTCTTTTCATTATGCCACTCTTTTGACCTCATGCTGCTGCTGCTGTTGTGCTGCGGTCACCTCCACACTGTGTCATTGTGCCACTCTCTGACCTCATGCTGTTGCTCCTGCCACTGTCACCTCAAATCTCTGTCATTGTGCCACCCTGTGGCCTACTCTTTTTTTGCCACCTCCAGAATGTCATTGTGCCACTGTCTGACCTTATGCTGCTGCTGTGGCTGCTGCCCCTGTCCTCCCACTGTGGTCATTGTGCCACTGTCTGGACCTCATGCTGCCCGCTGTTGGCTGCCGCCGTGTCCTCCCACACTGTGTCATTGTGCCATCTCTGACCTCATGCTGCTGCCGCAGTGACCTCCAAATTTTCAGTCATTGTGCCACTTCTGTGGCCTAATACTGTTTTGGGCCCCCTCCAGAATGTCATTGTGCCACTGCCTGACCTCATGCTGCTGCCGCCGTGACCTTCGCTCTCAGTCATGTGCCACTCTGTGGCTTTTCCCCCTGTTTTACCACCTACAGAATATCATTGTGCCACTGCCTGACCTCATGCTGCTGGTGTTGTGACCCCACACTGTGTGATTGTGCCACTCTGTGCCCCAATACTGTTTTGCCACCTCCAGAAGTCATTGTGCCACTGCTGACTCATCTGGCTGCCGCCGTGACCTCCTTCTCTTTGTCATTGTGCCATTCTGTGGCTTCCTCCTGTTTTGCCACCTCCAGAATAAACATTGTGCCACTCTCTGACCTCATGCTGCTGTGGCTGCCGCTGTCCACCTCCACACTCTGTCACTAATGTTGCCACCTGAGCCCTCAGCTTTTTTTTTTTTCCAGCTTTCGCTGCCATGACTTTATCAGACTACATTCCCGTTTCAGTTTTTTTGGTCAGTTTTGCCCTCTTAAGTGCCCAGGGAATTTTATAGTGAAGCGATTCTAAAAGCGGCGGCAGTCATCTGCGTGTCATACTAAAACACAACATTGTATGAAGACCAAACCAAGCTCCCTCTGCATATTTAAGCATGGCACAACGTTCTACAGCACCCTGCAGGTTCTGAGCAGTCTGGAAATAGCTGCTTTTTAATGCGATTCGTGCCGAAGTAATTCGGAACTAAACGAATTTTGTCGGAAAATTCGGCGAAGTGACCGAATCGAATTTTTGAGAAATTCGCCCATCTCTATCGGCAACTAATCGGTGACCTCGGCAATTGGGGCCACAACATCATCAGAGATCCATGCCTGATTCATCTTGATGAAAGTCAAACGATCCACATTATCTGTGGAAAGCCGGATGCGTTTGTCTGTAATGACTCCTCCAGCTGTGCTGAAGGTCCGCTCAGATATGACGCTGGCTGCTGGGCAGGACAACACCTCGATGGCATGGAGAGCGAGCTTGGGCCATTCGTCCATTTTGGATACCCAGAGGTCTATTGGGTCTGGAACACATACAAAAACATCGGTGTTGAGACGCAGATAGTCGTGCACCATGATCTTAAGCTGGTCTCTGTGTGTTGGATGTGTGCCCTGCATTGCATGCGTTGGTGTGGTGGTAATTAAAGATTGCCAGAGGTCACCCATTAGGCTTCTGCAACCTTGCCTGCTGCTGCTGCTGCCGCTACGGCTACTTGGCACTCTACTGCTGTCACGTCGCTGATGTTGTTCCACCGTGACATTTGGGGAACGTGAAGCAGACACAACAGATGTCTCCAGTTGATCAATCAGCAAGGTCTCCATTTCCTGCATTTTACTCTCTATTTGGGTGGGTGGAAGGAAAGTGCTGAGTTCTATTTTGTATCGGGGATCCAGGAGGGTGGCCACCCAGTAACTGTTGTTCATTTTGATGGCCTTAATGCGAGGAATCCATGTTGGAGGAAATGGAGCATCCAAAACACTCATGTGAGAGATGGAGCCTTGAGTTCGCACGCCTCTGGGGCGAGGGGCACTAGGGAATCTGATTCTTCCTCATCTTCTTCCTCCACCCAAATTCGCGCCAACCTCTTTCCAAGGCAGGGACGTCGGTAACGTCGGTGTCTAGGAAAACCTCCTCCCTCCTCGCTTCCTCCGGCACAGCTTCAACAACAGCCCTGATTTGCCTGAGATGATGCACCTGAGAGCTGATGCGCCACCTTGCACTAGCCCTGGACCCCGACCACTGCCTAATGAAGACCGATGAAATTGTGAAAACTGTCGGGCCTTGTGGATTTGGGTGGAGAGAAAGGCTCCGTGTCCGCATCTGTGGTTCCCCGTTTCCTCCCCCTTCGCTGGCGGGAACCTGTTGTTTCAGAGTGTCCAACGATCATTCCAGAAACTAAGACACCACAATGCTCATGCTGACAAGGGCATTGTCCGCACTGACCATTTTGGGTGGCTTCTTGAAAACTGGAAAGGATGGAGCTCTTTCACCTGCCTCCACTCTCGGTGGCTCAACACCCGGAGGTCCGTAACGCTGCTTGTCAGGCCATGTGTCATTCGTACTGCGTAATGGCATTGCGCTGCTTTCCACAATCGCTGGAGCATGTGGAGGGTGGAATTCCAGCGTGGTTGCCATGTCAACAATGAGCGGTTGACGGGTAGGCCGAGCTGACGCTGCAACGCAGCCAGCGGGACGAAGCAAAGGGGGGAACGGCGGAAGTGCGAACTTAGACTTCGAGCCTTCCTCAGCAGGCAGTCCAGACCGGGTAGCTCTTTAGAAATTTCTGGACGACAAGGGTTCATGACATGTGCCAGGCAAGGGATGTACTCCAGCCTACCGATCTTAAGGGCGGCCAGCAGATTTCGCCCGTTAAACGCACACCACCTTGCCCCGGACAAAAGGTTCTTGGCACCCCGCCAGCGCTCGCTCTCATTGGGAACCGCCCCCACGCTCCTGACCTGTGGTGGACGTCTCCAAAGACAGATTCTTTTTTCAACACGGCCGGGTTTTTTCCTGGCCGGGGGAATCCCCACCAGAGCCCCTTTGGGGGGGAAAAAAAACCCGACCATCCTTGGGGTTTTTTAAAGAGCGTGCGCCGAGAAGCCACCGTCCCCCCAGAGCATCCCCCCCACCCCCCAAGTAAACTGTCGCAGAGAAAAATAGTGGCCTTGGCTGGCCACTAGTCCATGTGCCCCCCGGTGGTCAGATATTTTTTCCCGGCCACAGATGCAGAAAAACACGTTGAAATTTTGAGAACGTGGCTGGCCAGGGCAGGGACGGTTTTCTGGCAAAGAAAGCCTGCTCGCATCGGGTATTGGGGGGCGGAAAGGGGCCATACGTGGCGGAACCCATCTGTGCCCACCAACGGAAAGGCAACTTTTTCCCAAGGGCCAAAACCCGGGGAATGCCTACTTCAGGCTTTTGGTTTTTGGGATGGTTTGGGTTAAAGTGTTTTTTTCTGCTCCCAAACATGGAAAACGAAGGCGGGGCTCCCAGCCCTCCCCCGCTCAAAAAAAGGGGGCCCCAGGCATCAAAACTGGGGGGAAAAGGAGAAGGGGTAGGATTGGGCCCTCTGTTGGTGTGGTGATACTCGGGCCGGTGGGGTAAAAACGGGGCTGAATTCTGATCTGACTTGAAGACATGGGCACTGAGGTGGGCGGAGGAAAAAAGGGCGGAGACAAGGGGGGTGACATGGTTGGAGGCCCGGCGTCGGTCTGGCCTTTTTTGGGCCAAGTTTTTTTGCCTCCATTTAAACTCATGCATTGCTCATGGACAGACATGTTGGTGGGGTAACCACCTAAAGTTCTTGGGGTCTACTTTTTGCGTTTTTTGGCAAAAAGGCGGCATAGAAAATTGCTGGGTGAAAAACAAGGCTTTCTCAAAGAAGGCCAGGCCTTGCGAGGCCTGGACCTTTTTGACGGGAAAAAGCGAGGAGCGGGGTTGCGCTGACCCCTGGCTGGGGAATCATACATTGGGAATTCTGCGACCCCCCTT